>JAHPZR010055566.1:0-24343 GCA_019787425.1 Platygyra sinensis | reverse complement strand
CAAAGAGTAGTGAGAAACTACAAGCTTTTTATCTTGTCATGTGTCACGCAATCCTCTTCAAAAAATTCATTCTGGCGGAGTACTAGTGACTGGTTACGAGGCTCTCAAGATTGAAACTTGTCCCAAAGAATTACCTACCCCACTCCCCTCTTCCTTATTTTGGCTCTCGACCCAATTTTCGCACGGACAAAACACCGAAAAGCCCATTCCTCGCTAGACGTAAACTTTAGCTGATATGATATACAATTTTCCTGAGAAATCTGAGCTGCCAAAGTTCATACTTCCGGTGAAAAATAATTGACTTATTCGATATATTCTTTTCTGCTGTTTCCGGAGTGGAAATACAAAAAATTGCAGAGATCAGAGCAGACTCACTTTCTCTTCTCGCGGCTTCGCTGCTCGATTTCGCGCTCGCGGCTATATGCCCTGCGCACTTGTGCTGCTCTGTGACCCTGCTCGCAGGCCAGGAATTACCTCTTGCTGCAGTCACTGCTCTATACTAGTGCTGAGTTTGTTTGGGATTAAGCTCAACCACTCAGTGAAGGAAATTGCGTGACTTTGCATTCTTTCAGTTTTTGGATGGAAAAATTGCGTGGCAGCCGAAGGGAGCGTGACTTGAAAGAACAATGGAGAAGATAATTATCTCCTCAATGACTCCTCAGGCACGCGGCTTTTTTTCTCTCGCGCGTTCTTTGGCGTTACAGTTAAAGACTAAAAGGAAAAGACATCGGCAGCTGGTAGCCTAATCCAAATCCACTCACCAAACAACGGAAATATACTGTAGCATATGAAACACAGTTTCAGTAACATCATACTGTGATGACCTGCAAAGAGAAATTGATCGTATATGGAGATAACGCCTTCTAGTTTGAAGAGTTGCGGTAATAAGGCAATCTATTGATTTTGCAAGAAATTCGGAATCAATCAATTAATTAATTAATTAATTAATTTCACATAATTCTTATGTCGAGCGTGTGACTGGACTGAACGATTGGCGTGGGAATAGACTCATGGAGACAGGGACTGAACAGATTGGTAAAATAACTTTCTAGCTAACCAGCTGTAGTGTTCTGTTTTACCATGTGGTTTTACAGTGCACCTCTCGAGCAATTCACCATCTGATGACCGATGATTTGTCCCATACTCTATGGATTTTCTTAGGCCAACATGAAATTGGAAAAACCGGACTCCCGTTTCACGTCCGTAGACCTCTGAACTATAGGAAATCAAACGGCAATCACTACAACACCTTTTATCTTTTGCTCCAGGCGCTGTTTAAACCAACTAGGATCTCCTGTTCTCCAGATCGACACGTTATGGCGTATCACAGGCTTAGCAGTGTTACGCAATATGTTTGTTCATTTGACGCTTATAAAACGTTTGACGCGTATTTAACTTGGCTAATTTAGATGAGGCTTACGTTGTTTATCCAAGTAATTAACACGATAAGCATTTATAGCTGGCGCTCCGCCGCAGTATCTTCTTACTGCACGGATAGCGTGATTGGTTTTAACCGCTTTTACATCTGTTGTTGAAGGATTTACGATGTTCTAGTTGGTTCAGAAAAGACAGTGATGTTTTCATCGAGCGACATGCAAAAAAGATTCGTGCGCGCGAAGACGACTGCATAGCTTCTGTGATATTATCACGAGGAACACCCTTTACTGAACTGGTATTTGTGATAGGACTAATCTGTCTTCGCAAAACATTTCTAACCGCGTAAAATTGTCGATATCAAAATAAATCAGGACAAAAGCGCTCGTAATATCCGACTTCATGTGTGACACAGAGCAAAGAGCTGTCATCGTTAACAAGGCATTTTTGCATGAGGCTTTTGTCGGTGTGTCAGAACAGTCTCGCGGAAGACTCCATTGTCTTGTTTCAACTCTCGATTAACCTGAATTCCTGAAGCCTAAAATATGGCAGTCTCAAGTATCTAGAGCGATAAAAGATGAGTTGAGGTTTAGAAGAAAGCACTTGGAGAAAGAACCTTCGGAACTCAAAATGTTTCATTCATTGCATGATAATCTGACTTGTGTTAAAATTTGTTCATTTGAAACTGACGGAAAATTTCTGAAATCCATAAACCGGACAATTAACAAATAAAATTATCGACTGATTCAGGTTTTTGATGTTATTTTTAAACTTATAAGACTCTGAAACATGGCATTTTTGGCCGTAAGCTATTCTAGTAGTTCACGGCTTCAGCTTTCCACTCCTCATAAATAACTGGCTACAGCAAACTATCACATCACTTACCCAAAGATCGATTGTAACGCCTGTCTTTAGAAAATGAGTTCTCCGCTCGTGAGATTCTCTCCAACTTTGCGCACACCTTACACTTACGTGTACACGCTGTCACTGCGTTAGGACGACTAAATTCTGCAGCTTATTAATGCAGTACTGCTTTACAGACTGAAGATTTGCAAATCGTCTACACTTTCAAAACATCGCTTGTCAGTAATTTATTAGGAAGTGGGCTTGACTCACTGACATAAAGCAGCTTCCTGTGCAGGTTAATGCTTCTCACACGATGAACACCGGCTGTCAGGTAAGTCGCTTTCAGTGAGTGAGCGTTGAGCTTGTTTAGCTTAGTGAGGCTCTAAGTTTTTAAACGAAGCAAAAGGAACAAATTGTACGAGAGTATTTCAACCTCTAATCGCTCCAGCTCTCCTTTCTCCACGCCAGGTCTGTATCACTCTGTCCCGTAAACGTTTGCGCCATAGGGTTATATTAAGTTGAACCCAAAAACAGCCTCCGGGGCCAAGTTTAGATTAGTCTGTTTCGATTTCGTTTTGACGCACTTCCGCAGATAGAGGTCGCGCGCCGACGGGTTAATTAAGAACCTTCAAGAAAGTCAAAACTACGAGCTTTCCAAGCTTGTCTCTGTGAAATTTAAGATGGATATCTGCTGACTCAGGACTATGGTCAACGAGGTGCAGGAAATCGTGCAGAGTTCTTCACTCAGTGTTCATGTCTCGTTCCTCCAAACAAATGTAAGCTTTGTGCATAGGTTATTTAGCAAGGGCTCTCTTATCTGGAGATCCCAAGAAAGTGGGCAGGAAATAAGAGGACGATCTCCATTCATGAAAAAAGAAACAAGATTCCCTAACTGCACTTTCCTCAGTGGCAAAATCACAGAGTACGATACAAGGTAAGTTGTTATAGAATACATGACAAGGTGCGCAACAAGCCGTAAAGAGCTAAATCTTCCTTTCTTTGATTCCTCGATCCCTTAGTACCGTTTTAGCAATAGACTGCGAGGAAGAACGCAAAGGAAAACGTAACAGAAGTGAGCGGGCTTGAGTATGCGAGTGTCAAGGATTTCCAAGCAAAAAAGGCATTGCTCACAACTTGTTTTAGCACTTGAGCCTGTCGAGTTTGGCCAGCAGTGACAAAAGGCTGGTAGAGTATCTGATCAAGGCGGGGGTACACCCGAAAGCCGTATTTTGGCTGGGTTTTATGTTTTTAATGCAAATATCTCGTTTACGTTTCAAGCAATCAAGAATCTCTATGCTCATTTCACATATCTATGTTTTGGGTCTTTTTGTAAATTTTTTGGTGATTTTTAGGTATATTTGGAGATAAATAGTTTTCTCAAAGGATTAGTAAAATTTATGGAAATAGGAAATTTGGAAGATTTGGTGTTGTTTTAAAATTAGAGTTTGAAGTTAAAAATAGGTAGATACACTCCAAACAGTTGCCCAACAACCTGGGGTGCCATTGTGCGGTCGGGCAACTGTTTGGTGGTGTTCCAAAACCCTTTTTTTCCCTTTCAACCTCTCTTTAAACTTACCAAAATTTCACTTAAATTCGGGTTTACCCCCGCCTTAAATCAGCCCTTTTCATATTCTACCGTTTTAATATTCTACCGGGCAATGCAAACATTTTGCCTGAAATGTTATAGAGCCTCGCGTGATGCGTAGCCGAATGAAAACTGCTCTATCCAAAAGTAGTTTTTCATGCCAAAAAAATGAATAATCAGTTGCCAGCAAGTGGCGCTGTAATTGCTCTTCACAGCTTCTAAAACGGAAACGAGTGTTCATTGCTGATCTGAAAAGGGGGAAATTGTGAAGCCGGATGCAAAACACAACTCTCAGATTTCAACGCAGATTACCGTAACTATGTTCAGTAGCACGTGCTTAATGCATCACGTTCCCTAGCCTGGCTGGCGGATGCGTAAGCACTCGACTCTTCACCAATCCTCTCACGGCTTCGCCACTCCCGTACACGGCTTCGCAACCAAAACAAAAGCACTCGCGCGCGAAATCCCGCCTGCTGCGCAGGCTACACGTTCTCTTCTCCGGATCAGCTATTTGAAATTTTTAAAGGCGTGAAATGTATTTTGCGCTATAATGTACCATTCCCATGATCGAGCGTTTTCAACGTCAAGGTAGCCATCATCGTTTTCACTCTCTTGCAACAAAAAATAACCGAAAACTATTCAGTAGATAAAGTCAAGAAATTGTAATATTGTAGGAGATACGCTAAGAAGACACATCTCCAAAATTTAGGTCTCTGCGTTTTCCCAAATTTCAGATGCTCGCGTCGAAATGTTTTGTGCAAATTTACAGAGCCCAGTATGTGGCAGCCATGTTGGTTAAGCTCCTAGCTACAAGCTTTGGACAAAATAAAATGAAACGATTATCGCCCATACCCCTCCTCAAAAGTCCCCCCCCCCCCCTGCAAAGCAATAGGGAACTTAAGCACCGACGACGGCGACGCCAGGGACGACGCCTAGTAAAAAGTGAATTTAAATTTTACTCTCGAATTTCGTAAGTAATTAAACCCGTTCAGAGCGCAAATCTGTCTAAACACCTGCTCAAACTAAATGTGCAAAGCCAACGATCAGTTACATAAGGAAATCCAAAATATTTGCCGTCGTGGCGTACGTTCTCCACAATACGCAAAACTTGGTCATTTCACGTTGTAGTTTGGCAGAGAACGGTAACGAAATGTACAAAGATTTATAACGCACGTGCACAGCTATTGTTCTGCTCATTAAATCTTTTGTTTGGTGACGTTCCCGTTGCCGTTGCCGTCGTGGTTTGCTTAAGTTCCCTACTGATGAAGGCGCGAAGGAACAAAAACGGGCCATTTCGGCATCATTAAAATGGGGGTGGGGAGGGGTGTGGTTCAGATTTATCATTTATTTTGTAGCTCCACCCAACCTCGTTCCAGGGCCACTACCCTGGCGACTCATAACCGAAAAACTATACTAGAATAAAGGTTAAAAATCACGAAAGAATATGATTTTTCGACAAACTTTAACGGGATCTTAATTAGCTTTGTGTCACGCGCCGCCATTGCTACTCCGAGATTCAAAATCTGCTGGTTTCCAAGCAAAGCACGCTATTGAGCTGGAAAGTTTTAAACAGAGATAAATTTAGATCCTGTTATGCCTGATGAGGGTAAAAACTCTTTCGTGGGTCTTAAGTGTAGGATTTTGGAATGTGATTAAGTCACGTGAAAACGATCTATTGGAGTTCCAAATCAATGAATTGAAACGACGGTCATGTTGGTCATGGAAATTTATCCAGCATCAAAACATCTCCGAAAAGGAACTTAACAGGGGCGGACTACATCTTAATTTTAAAGGTAATCAACAGTTTTTTAAGAACTTTCAGATGAGTTTAGGTTGAAATGATGCGCTATCCACCGATGCCGTGCCTATTCAATGTACAAAACGCAATACTGGGGAATCTCATGAGCCTACCTCAGTGTTGCCATCTCAACGAGGTTTTAAATTAGCCTCTTTAAATATCAATAAATTAATCACACACATAGATCAACTTAGAATTCTTCTAGCGGATAACGAAATAGATATTTTATCGATTAATGAAACTAAGCTCAATGAAACTATTAGCGACAATGAGGTCAACATCTCTGGCTATGATATAATTCGACGTGATAGAATTTCAAACGGTGGAGGAGGAGTGTGTTTCTATGTGAAAAGTTCAATCAATTTTACCATACGAAATGATTTAAACATGGACACTCTTGAAAATCTATGTCTGGAAATTCGAAAACCTAGATCTAAACCGTTTGTTGTTGCCACGTGGTATAGACCACCTGATTCTCCTATTAGTATTTTTTCACCTTTCGAAACTTTAATTGGGAAACTCGATTCCGAAAATATTGAATATTTTCTAATGGGAGACCTTAACTGCGACATGATTGCTACTCGATATGACAATAATACATGCAAATTAATGAATATCACTGATATTTATGGTCTACAGCAACTTATCACTGAACCAACCAGAATAACTCCGACTTCTGCAACTTTGATTGATGTAATCTATACTAATTGTCCAGATAAAGTTGTGTGTTCGGGGGTTCGTCATATCAGTATTAGCGATCATAGCATAGTTTTTGCCTATCGAAAATTATCCGTGAATGGAATGTCTGGTGGGCACAATGCTATAACCTACAGAAACTTTCAAAAATTTAATCGAATAAATTTTCGGAATGATATTGCATCTCATTGTTGGGATCACATATACAATTCAACTGATCCCAATCAAATGTGGCTCCAATGGAAATGCTCGTTTCTATCTATTGTTAACAAGCATGCTCCCTTGAGGACAATGCGTGTTCGCGCGCGTAGTTCCCCATGGATTACATCTGAGCTTAAGAAACGAATGCATGATCGGGATATTCTAAAGATTAAAGCAAGTAAATCGAATGATTCAAATGACTGGTCACTTTTTAAAAAACAACGCAATAAAGTAAATAGCGAAATCAGATTAGCCAAGCAAGCCTATTATCAAAATAGTTTTAACAAACATACGGGCGATTCTAAAAAGACCTGGCAGACTATTAATGAACTAACTTCGCGAAAATCTGGGAAAAAATCGGTGACATCTCTGAAAGTAAATGGAGTATCAATAACAAATCCAACTGTGCTGTCGAACCAATTTAATAATCACTTTGCTACTATCGGTCCAGAACTTGCTAGCAATATTGATTTCTCAAATAGTGATGGTTATCAAAAGTACCTCACTGGCACAGATAAACGGTTTCAGCTCCATCCGACCAGTACAAATAAAGTTCTCTCACTTTTGAATCGTCTAAACAAGTCAAAGGCAGCTGGCCTTGACAAGATATCTGCTAGGCTCATTCGGAAATGTGCAGATCTCATTTGTATTCCTATCCGTGATATTTTTAACCAGTCGATAAGTCAAGGCATCTTTCCGGATGACTGGAAATGCGCAAAGGTCACCCCACTTTTTAAACAAGGCGATCGGGACGACTTAAACAATTATCGTCCAATTTCGGTGATTTCAGTTATGGCCAAGGTCTTTGAAAGAATTGTCTATGATCAATTATATGCCTATCTAGAAGAGCACAATATAATCTGTAAATATCAATCAGGCTTTCGCGCTATTCACTCAACTGTCACGGCTCTCCTTGAGGCCACGGACACTTGGGCGTACAATATTGACCGCGGTAAAATCAACGCCGTTGTTTTCTTAGATCTAAAAAAGGCCTTCGACACAGTTGACCATGAGATTCTTTTATCAAAATTAAGCAATTACGGCATATACGGTAACGCGCACCAATGGTTTAAGTCGTATTTAGAGAATCGTACTCAAATGTGCTCCATCAATGGATCGCTCTCTCAAAGCTGTTTATTAAGTTGCGGTGTACCCCAGGGGACGATTTTAGGTCCATTATTATTTCTGTTATACATCAACGATCTTCCAAACTGTCTTTCAAATTGTGAGCCGAGGATGTACGCTGACGACACCCACCTTACGTACGCAAGTGATAATGTAGACAATATTCAGTTGCATCTAAATCAAGATTTAGAAAATGTTCACAATTGGCTGAGAGCAAACAAACTTACTCTAAATATGACTAAAACCGAATTTATGCTTATCGGATCTAGGCAGAGGCTAAGTACTCTCACAGAGTCCCCGACATTTGCAATTAATGATTTTGAAGTTAGCCAGGTCACTACTGCAAAATCACTTGGAGTGACCATCGATGACAGACTTGATTGGAATGGCCATATCGAGAAAGTAACAAAGAAAGTCGCTTCTGGTATTGGGGCCATAAAACGAATAAGGCACCTTGTCCCTCAGGCGACCTTACAACTAACATATCAAGCTTTAATACAGCCACACTTTGATTATTGCAACATTGTTTGGGGAAACTGTGGGATAACCTTACGGAATAAGGTTCAAAAGCTACAAAACAGAGCAGCCCGTGTTTTGACCTACTCAAGCTATGACGTAGATGCTGGTCACCTTTTCAAACTTCTAGGGTGGAAAAATCTAGCTTGCCAGCAACAATTTCAAAGAGCTACGATGGTTTACAGGTCTCTGCACGGGTTGGCTCCAAACTATCTTAGTTCTAGATTTGAAAGGCGAGAAGTCGCATATAACCTAAGGGACTCTGAAAATAAACTTAATGTTCCATTACCGCGCACAAACTATTACAAAAACAGCTTCAGCTATAGTGGCGCCATTCTCTGGAACAGTCTTCCTTGTAACTTAAGGGAAGCAGAGTCCCTTGGGCAATTTAAACGATTACTCAAAGAACTGTAAGGCACGGCATTCGTGGAAAGCAGCTTTTTTATTTAAATATTTTTATTATATTTAAATATTTTTATTATATTAGTATTAGGTATTTTTAAAGCTGACGAATTTTGTACCGTGGATAAATAAAGATTTACTACTACTTACTACTACTACTGCACCAAACCAATCCTGTGGGAGTTAAACTCTTTTCTTAAGTAAACACTTTTTTATTGCAATAAATTTGTCTAGCTGTGAGTGAAAACGCCCTATTTATAACATGTTTAAAACCATTTTGCGGCCTTGCATTGACCAATGACCAAATGAATGTTATTATGAGATGTTTGACTTTGTAACCTTCTCTTTGCGTCAATATATACCAAAATGTGATATTTTTCGTTCAATTAATTCAGTAAGCCCTCTATGATAAACTGCATATCCGGTGTTAAGAGAAAAGTGTTGTGCTTATTTACTTCTCAAACAAACAAAATATTGTCTGCAAATCTGTGAGCGAAGCCTCCTGAACGAACGGCCTGTTCAGTGCCGCTAGTTCCGTTCGACCTTCGTGTCAGTTCTTAAATCGTCTTACCGCCCATCAAGAATAGTTTAATTTCCCTATAAATTTACTCCAAAAAACAAAACATCTTGCAATGATAAAGAACAGGTGTTTGAGAACCTTTTCACGTTACACTCCTTTTACATATATTAACATTGTTCAGTTTTTCTGGCAAAGGCTGAATATTTTTATTTTTCTGTCGATTTTAGGCTGAAAATGTTCTTGTGAATATTTTTAGATTATATCGTATGATTTTAATGTATTTTGTGTTTGAATGTTGTTAAAGTAATTTTTGAGTCAGCCTGCAGGCACATAACCTCTTGCAGAGCTGAACTAATTCAGTCCAAACATCTGCTCTACATTTGACTTGTAATACGGACTTGCGTGATGTTTAGCTGTATGAAAATTGCTTCCGATCCAAAAACAGTTTCTCAGTCCAAAAAATATATAAATAATAAAATAATCGGTTGCCAACAGCGCTAGAAATGCTCTTCACGGCTTCTAATGAAAACGACTGTTCACTACTGATCTGAACAGAAAGGGGGATTTTGATGCCGGATGCAAAACGCGACTCTCGGATTTTGCAGATTACTGTGACTATGTTCAGTAGCACATGCTCAATGACTCAACGTCCCCTTTTTCCGGATCAGCCATTTGAAATTTTTAACGCATCAAGTGCTTGGAGTGAAATGTATTTTGCTTTCTCGTGCACCGGTGATAGAGAGTGTTTTCAATTAACGTCTCGGCAGCTATACCAGGAGGGGGGAGGGATACTCCCAGAAAAACTTGGTTGGGGTGTGCGGCCAGCTTTCCAAAAAATCCCAAGAGCTTTTGTTGATGGTGTTATCGATAATGCCATGAAAAAGTACCTTCTTCTAACAAAACATACATAATTCAAGACTAGAGTACAAAAAACCGTAGTATATTTATGACCAAAACGGCTGAAAAACCATACCCTTCGGGGGCACGCATACCTATAAAGCCCATGCAAGGGAGAACCTTCTCCCCCCCCCCCCCCGGGACAGTCATATGGGTGTTCCAAATCGATGAAACGGCCACCATGTTGGTGTACCAAGCCAATCCTGATGTAAACACTTTGTTTTGTTCTAATAAATTTACCTGGCTGCTTGCCACGCGAGTGAGAACGCTCTATTCTTAGCTCATCTTGTTTAAAGCCCTTTTACAGCCTTGCATTGGTCAATTACCAAATAAATGTTATCACTTAAAACTTTGCGTTTATAATCTTTTATTTGCGTCATTGCCAAAATAAGATACCTTTCGGACAATAAAATTTGATAAGGACGTCTGTCTGTGTTATAAACTTTATATGCAGTATAATAATTAAAGAAAAATGTGTTTTACTTATTTACTAATCAAACAAACGAAATATCTTTGTTTCCAAACAAGATGTTATTTATTATCTTGGCCCCTGTGGGCGAGACTTTGTTTACGTAATTCCGTTTGACCTCAATTTGTGCCTTTTTAATCGCCTTACTGCAAATGAAGAGTTGTTTAATTTACTTTTAAATTCATTCCGAAAAACATCTTGCCATGATAAAGAACGGGTGTCTGAAAACATTGTTAGCGTTATTTGAAGCAGAAGGAAGAAATTTGTTATAAGCCATCCTCTGGGTCAAGTGATTCAATCTGTTTGTCAGTGCTGGTCAAATATCGAGATTGTTTTTTCGCACCACAAAACATGGGAAAATTCGCGGCCGTTCTTTGGTCAAATTGGGCTAAAAAAGCATGGCACATGAAACAAATGGGATTTAACTTGTAATGTACCAGTCAAATCGAAGCTTCAACATCTCCTCGGGCATTCGACGCCTCTTCCTGAACGGAAGGGCGGGCATTTGATCACCACTCATAAGGGTGGAGAATTTGATCGCGAGCTTCGATTTCATGTTGCAAGTCGCGCTGATTCCACGTGGGTTGATAAATCATGGCGAAAACGGCGGAGAAAAACTTTGATGAATTCAAAGAAAAATATTACGTGTTCGTGGCGGATTGGCTATATTTATTTTTGAATATGTACATACACAGCTTCAGAAGCATAATAGAAGCTACTGAAAAGTTAAAATAGTGATCTGGTAATTTTCCTGGAGATGGGGGCATTCGAACAGCTTTTCAGCCCGGCGAGGGGTGATTTGAACTAAAATTTTCCAAAAATTCCAATGCCCGGGGGCGGGGATGTTGAAGCTTCGATTTGACTGGTACATAAGTCTGCCCGACTTTTTCAATGTAAGCTTAAAACCTCGCGACTCTTTTTAACCAAACTGGACTGCTACTTGAAGGTCTCCATCGATGTAAATTGACGCCTCAAGTCCAGGGTCTTTTTATTTCCGCAGCAGACAAAACATTTGCAATTGACTGCCGCTCCCCTCGTAGCCTGGAACAGTGCAAAGTCTCTCCTCTTGGAACAGGGGCACATAGCACTTAACTCTGGCAAGCTGAGTCAAGTTTGTTCTAAGGCAAGAATACTTTCTCTACCGATCACCTCTAGAACCATCCCGTTGTTCCGTTCATTCAGGTGAACAATTCAAAGGATGTTTTATAATGCAGTCACGCACATCAAGGTTGCGTGACCTACGCGACAAATAAGGATTGTGTGACAACCCAGATAACAGGGTCAAATCGGAAAACAAGAACTTCTCTCCAAGAACCATCACTTTATTTACATGTTAAAAATTCTATTGGCTTTCAGGGATCACATTGCAAGGTTTTCAGACAGTTAAACTAAAAATTTACACATAAATACGAGTACGAATGGAGTCTTTGTACAAGGCGGGCAGCTCTCTTATTGAGCATAAGAGGTTTCGCTCATCAGGGACACCTGTCGAGGCGTTCATGAAGTACATGTATATATACAACGGTTCTTGGATTTGGGTAAACGTTGTTTTGCTTCCAAAAACGACAGTCTTATTTTCTGAGTTGTTTGCTTGTTTGTTTTCTTGCTTTGAGTTGACTTTCCTTCTGACTCTGTTCTCAGCTGGTTCCGCACCTCACACCAGCTTTTCGTCCACCAAGCCAAACATTTCTCTTATTGAACCAGTGTTCTCTTTACACGTCTACGTAGGCGTCTTCTTTATCCACGTCATGTTCACCGTCATAGAACTCCCCCTCAAATCTATATCAGGAGAGAGAAGCCTGGTGACTAGCAAGACACTTCATATCCAGTTTTTCTCTGTCACTTGAAGTGCCACAGAACTATAACCATCTAAAACGCAGGAGTTTGGACGCAGCATGGCTAAGTGGTTGGGGCGCCGGACTTGAAATCCCGCGGTCGCGGGTTTAAGTCCCGCCCACACCACTTAGCGGCATCCAACAACAGCAACAACAGCAATGTTCAAGGGAACCTTTTCAAGGGAACCTTTGGTGAAGGACGCTTTATTAGTAGACGTGTAAAGAGAACACTGGTTCAATAAGAGAAATGTTTGGCTTGGTGGACGAAAAGCTGGTGTGAGGTGCGGAACCAGCTGAGAACAGAGTCAGAAGGAAAGTCAACTCAAAGCAAGAAAACAAACAAGCAAACAACTCAGAAAATAAGACTGTCGTTTTTGGAAGCAAAACAACGTTTACCCAAATCCAAGAACCGTTGTATATATACATGTACTTCATGAACGCCTCGACAGGTGTCCCTGATGAGCGAAACCTCTTATGCTCAATAAGAGAGCTGCCCGCCTTGTACAAAGACTCCATTCGTACTCGTATTTATGTGTAAATTTTTAGTTTAACTGTCTGAAAACCTTGCAATGTGATCCCTGAAAGCCAATAGAATTTTTAACATGTAAATAAAGTGATGGTTCTTGGAGAGAAGTTCTTGTTTTCCGATTTGACCCTGTTATCTGGGTTGTCACACAATCCTTATTTGTCGCGTAGGTCACGCAACCTTGATGTGCGTGACTGCATTATAAAACATCCTTTGAATTGTTCACCTGAATGAACGGAACAACGGGATGGTTCTAGAGGTGATCGGTAGAGAAAGTATTCTTGCCTTAGAACAAACTTGACTCAGCTTGCCAGAGTTAAGTGCTATGTGCCCCTGTTCCAAGAGGAGAGACTTTGCACTGTTCCAGGCTACGAGGGGAGCGGCAGTCAATTGCAAATGTTTTGTCTGCTGCGGAAATAAAAAGACCCTGGACTTGAGGCGTCAATTTACATCGATGGAGACCTTCAAGTAGCAGTCCAGTTTGGTTAAAAAGAGTCGCGAGGTTTTAAGCTTACATTGAAAAAGTCGGGCAGACTTATGTACCAGTCAAATCGAAGCTTCAACATCCCCGCCCCCGGGCATTGGAATTTTTGGAAAATTTTAGTTCAAATCACCCCTCGCCGGGCTGAAAAGCTGTTCGAATGCCCCCATCTCCAGGAAAATTACCAGATCACTATTTTAACTTTTCAGTAGCTTCTATTATGCTTCTGAAGCTGTGTATGTACATATTCAAAAATAAATATAGCCAATCCGCCACGAACACGTAATATTTTTCTTTGAATTCATCAAAGTTTTTCTCCGCCGTTTTCGCCATGATTTATCAACCCACGTGGAATCAGCGCGACTTGCAACATGAAATCGAAGCTCGCGATCAAATTCTCCACCCTTATGAGTGGTGATCAAATGCCCGCCCTTCCGTTCAGGAAGAGGCGTCGAATGCCCGAGGAGATGTTGAAGCTTCGATTTGACTGGTACATTACAAGTTAAATCCCATTTGTTTCATGTGCCATGCTTTTTTAGCCCAATTTGACCAAAGAACGGCCGCGAATTTTCCCATGTTTTGTGGTGCGAAAAAACAATCTCGATATTTGACCAGCACTGACAAACAGATTGAATCACTTGACCCAGAGGATGGCTTATAACAAATTTCTTCCTTCTGCTTCAAATAACGCTAACAATGTTTTCAGACACCCGTTCTTTATCATGGCAAGATGTTTTTCGGAATGAATTTAAAAGTAAATTAAACAACTCTTCATTTGCAGTAAGGCGATTAAAAAGGCACAAATTGAGGTCAAACGGAATTACGTAAACAAAGTCTCGCCCACAGGGGCCAAGATAATAAATAACATCTTGTTTGGAAACAAAGATATTTCGTTTGTTTGATTAGTAAATAAGTAAAACACATTTTTCTTTAATTATTATACTGCATATAAAGTTTATAACACAGACAGACGTCCTTATCAAATTTTATTGTCCGAAAGGTATCTTATTTTGGCAATGACGCAAATAAAAGATTATAAACGCAAAGTTTTAAGTGATAACATTTATTTGGTAATTGACCAATGCAAGGCTGTAAAAGGGCTTTAAACAAGATGAGCTAAGAATAGAGCGTTCTCACTCGCGTGGCAAGCAGCCAGGTAAATTTATTAGAACAAAACAAAGTGTTTACATCAGGATTGGCTTGGTACACCAACATGGTGGCCGTTTCATCGATTTGGAACACCCATATGACTGTCCCGGGGGGGGGGGGGGAGAAGGTTCTCCCTTGCATGGGCTTTATAGGTATGCGTGCCCCCGAAGGGTATGGTTTTTCAGCCGTTTTGGTCATAAATATACTACGGTTTTTTGTACTCTAGTCTTGAATTATGTATGTTTTGTTAGAAGAAGGTACTTTTTCATGGCATTATCGATAACACCATCAACAAAAGCTCTTGGGATTTTTTGGAAAGCTGGCCGCACACCCCAACCAAGTTTTTCTGGGAGTATCCCTCCCCCTCCTGGTATAGCTGCCGAGACGTTAATTGAAAACACTCTCTATCACCGGTGCACGAGAAAGCAAAATACATTTCACTCCAAGCACTTGATGCGTTAAAAATTTCAAATGGCTGATCCGGAAAAAGGGGACGTTGAGTCATTGAGCATGTGCTACTGAACATAGTCACAGTAATCTGCAAAATCCGAGAGTCGCGTTTTGCATCCGGCATCAAAATCCCCCTTTCTGTTCAGATCAGTAGTGAACAGTCGTTTTCATTAGAAGCCGTGAAGAGCATTTCTAGCGCTGTTGGCAACCGATTATTTTATTATTTATATATTTTTTGGACTGAGAAACTGTTTTTGGATCGGAAGCAATTTTCATACAGCTAAACATCACGCAAGTCCGTATTACAAGTCAAATGTAGAGCAGATGTTTGGACTGAATTAGTTCAGCTCTGCAAGAGGTTATGTGCCTGCAGGCTGACTCAAAAATTACTTTAACAACATTCAAACACAAAATACATTAAAATCATACGATATAATCTAAAAATATTCACAAGAACATTTTCAGCCTAAAATCGACAGAAAAATAAAAATATTCAGCCTTTGCCAGAAAAACTGAACAATGTTAATATATGTAAAAGGAGTGTAACGTGAAAAGGTTCTCAAACACCTGTTCTTTATCATTGCAAGATGTTTTGTTTTTTGGAGTAAATTTATAGGGAAATTAAACTATTCTTGATGGGCGGTAAGACGATTTAAGAACTGACACGAAGGTCGAACGGAACTAGCGGCACTGAACAGGCCGTTCGTTCAGGAGGCTTCGCTCACAGATTTGCAGACAATATTTTGTTTGTTTGAGAAGTAAATAAGCACAACACTTTTCTCTTAACACCGGATATGCAGTTTATCATAGAGGGCTTACTGAATTAATTGAACGAAAAATATCACATTTTGGTATATATTGACGCAAAGAGAAGGTTACAAAGTCAAACATCTCATAATAACATTCATTTGGTCATTGGTCAATGCAAGGCCGCAAAATGGTTTTAAACATGTTATAAATAGGGCGTTTTCACTCACAGCTAGACAAATTTATTGCAATAAAAAAGTGTTTACTTAAGAAAAGAGTTTAACTCCCACAGGATTGGTTTGGTGCAGTAGTAGTAGTAAGTAGTAGTAAATCTTTATTTATCCACGGTACAAAATTCGTCAGCTTTAAAAATACCTAATACTAATATAATAAAAATATTTAAATATAATAAAAATATTTAAATAAAAAAGCTGCTTTCCACGAATGCCGTGCCTTACAGTTCTTTGAGTAATCGTTTAAATTGCCCAAGGGACTCTGCTTCCCTTAAGTTACAAGGAAGACTGTTCCAGAGAATGGCGCCACTATAGCTGAAGCTGTTTTTGTAATAGTTTGTGCGCGGTAATGGAACATTAAGTTTATTTTCAGAGTCCCTTAGGTTATATGCGACTTCTCGCCTTTCAAATCTAGAACTAAGATAGTTTGGAGCCAACCCGTGCAGAGACCTGTAAACCATCGTAGCTCTTTGAAATTGTTGCTGGCAAGCTAGATTTTTCCACCCTAGAAGTTTGAAAAGGTGACCAGCATCTACGTCATAGCTTGAGTAGGTCAAAACACGGGCTGCTCTGTTTTGTAGCTTTTGAACCTTATTCCGTAAGGTTATCCCACAGTTTCCCCAAACAATGTTGCAATAATCAAAGTGTGGCTGTATTAAAGCTTGATATGTTAGTTGTAAGGTCGCCTGAGGGACAAGGTGCCTTATTCGTTTTATGGCCCCAATACCAGAAGCGACTTTCTTTGTTACTTTCTCGATATGGCCATTCCAATCAAGTCTGTCATCGATGGTCACTCCAAGTGATTTTGCAGTAGTGACCTGGCTAACTTCAAAATCATTAATTGCAAATGTCGGGGACTCTGTGAGAGTACTTAGCCTCTGCCTAGATCCGATAAGCATAAATTCGGTTTTAGTCATATTTAGAGTAAGTTTGTTTGCTCTCAGCCAATTGTGAACATTTTCTAAATCTTGATTTAGATGCAACTGAATATTGTCTACATTATCACTTGCGTACGTAAGGTGGGTGTCGTCAGCGTACATCCTCGGCTCACAATTTGAAAGACAGTTTGGAAGATCGTTGATGTATAACAGAAATAATAATGGACCTAAAATCGTCCCCTGGGGTACACCGCAACTTAATAAACAGCTTTGAGAGAGCGATCCATTGATGGAGCACATTTGAGTACGATTCTCTAAATACGACTTAAACCATTGGTGCGCGTTACCGTATATGCCGTAATTGCTTAATTTTGATAAAAGAATCTCATGGTCAACTGTGTCGAAGGCCTTTTTTAGATCTAAGAAAACAACGGCGTTGATTTTACCGCGGTCAATATTGTACGCCCAAGTGTCCGTGGCCTCAAGGAGAGCCGTGACAGTTGAGTGAATAGCGCGAAAGCCTGATTGATATTTACAGATTATATTGTGCTCTTCTAGATAGGCATATAATTGATCATAGACAATTCTTTCAAAGACCTTGGCCATAACTGAAATCACCGAAATTGGACGATAATTGTTTAAGTCGTCCCGATCGCCTTGTTTAAAAAGTGGGGTGACCTTTGCGCATTTCCAGTCATCCGGAAAGATGCCTTGACTTATCGACTGGTTAAAAATATCACGGATAGGAATACAAATGAGATCTGCACATTTCCGAATGAGCCTAGCAGATATCTTGTCAAGGCCAGCTGCCTTTGACTTGTTTAGACGATTCAAAAGTGAGAGAACTTTATTTGTACTGGTCGGATGGAGCTGAAACCGTTTATCTGTGCCAGTGAGGTACTTTTGATAACCATCACTATTTGAGAAATCAATATTGCTAGCAAGTTCTGGACCGATAGTAGCAAAGTGATTATTAAATTGGTTCGACAGCACAGTTGGATTTGTTATTGATACTCCATTTACTTTCAGAGATGTCACCGATTTTTTCCCAGATTTTCGCGAAGTTAGTTCATTAATAGTCTGCCAGGTCTTTTTAGAATCGCCCGTATGTTTGTTAAAACTATTTTGATAATAGGCTTGCTTGGCTAATCTGATTTCGCTATTTACTTTATTGCGTTGTTTTTTAAAAAGTGACCAGTCATTTGAATCATTCGATTTACTTGCTTTAATCTTTAGAATATCCCGATCATGCATTCGTTTCTTAAGCTCAGATGTAATCCATGGGGAACTACGCGCGCGAACACGCATTGTCCTCAAGGGAGCATGCTTGTTAACAATAGATAGAAACGAGCATTTCCATTGGAGCCACATTTGATTGGGATCAGTTGAATTGTATATGTGATCCCAACAATGAGATGCAATATCATTCCGAAAATTTATTCGATTAAATTTTTGAAAGTTTCTGTAGGTTATAGCATTGTGCCCACCAGACATTCCATTCACGGATAATTTTCGATAGGCAAAAACTATGCTATGATCGCTAATACTGATATGACGAACCCCCGAACACACAACTTTATCTGGACAATTAGTATAGATTACATCAATCAAAGTTGCAGAAGTCGGAGTTATTCTGGTTGGTTCAGTGATAAGTTGCTGTAGACCATAAATATCAGTGATATTCATTAATTTGCATGTATTATTGTCATATCGAGTAGCAATCATGTCGCAGTTAAGGTCTCCCATTAGAAAATATTCAATATTTTCGGAATCGAGTTTCCCAATTAAAGTTTCGAAAGGTGAAAAAATACTAATAGGAGAATCAGGTGGTCTATACCACGTGGCAACAACAAACGGTTTAGATCTAGGTTTTCGAATTTCCAGACATAGATTTTCAAGAGTGTCCATGTTTAAATCATTTCGTATGGTAAAATTGATTGAACTTTTCACATAGAAACACACTCCTCCTCCACCGTTTGAAATTCTATCACGTCGAATTATATCATAGCCAGAGATGTTGACCTCATTGTCGCTAATAGTTTCATTGAGCTTAGTTTCATTAATCGATAAAATATCTATTTCGTTATCCGCTAGAAGAATTCTAAGTTGATCTATGTGTGTGATTAATTTATTGATATTTAAAGAGGCTAATTTAAAACCTCGTTGAGATGGCAACACTGAGGTAGGCTCATGAGATTCCCCAGTATTGCGTTTTGTACATTGAATAGGCACGGCATCGGTGGATAGCGCATCATTTCAACCTAAACTCATCTGAAAGTTCTTAAAAAACTGTTGATTACCTTTAAAATTAAGATGTAGTCCGCCCCTGTTAAGTTCCTTTTCGGAGATGTTTTGATGCTGGATAAATTTCCATGACCAACATGACCGTCGTTTCAATTCATTGATTTGGAACTCCAATAGATCGTTTTCACGTGACTTAATCACATTCCAAAATCCTACACTTAAGACCCACGAAAGAGTTTTTACCCTCATCAGGCATAACAGGATCTAAATTTATCTCTGTTTAAAACTTTCCAGCTCAATAGCGTGCTTTGCTTGGAAACCAGCAGATTTTGAATCTCGGAGTAGCAATGGCGGCGCGTGACACAAAGCTAATTAAGATCCCGTTAAAGTTTGTCGAAAAATCATATTCTTTCGTGATTTTTAACCTTTATTCTAGTATAGTTTTTCGGTTATGAGTCGCCAGGGTAGTGGCCCTGGAACGAGGTTGGGTGGAGCTACAAAATAAATGATAAATCTGAACCACACCCCTCCCCACCCCCATTTTAATGATGCCGAAATGGCCCGTTTTTGTTCCTTCGCGCCTTCATCAGTAGGGAACTTAAGCAAACCACGACGGCAACGGCAACGGGAACGTCACCAAACAAAAGATTTAATGAGCAGAACAATAGCTGTGCACGTGCGTTATAAATCTTTGTACATTTCGTTACCGTTCTCTGCCAAACTACAACGTGAAATGACCAAGTTTTGCGTATTGTGGAGAACGTACGCCACGACGGCAAATATTTTGGATTTCCTTATGTAACTGATCGTTGGCTTTGCACATTTAGTTTGAGCAGGTGTTTAGACAGATTTGCGCTCTGAACGGGTTTAATTACTTACGAAATTCGAGAGTAAAATTTAAATTCACTTTTTACTAGGCGTCGTCCCTGGCGTCGCCGTCGTCGGTGCTTAAGTTCCCTATTGCTTTGCAGGGGGGGGGGGGGACTTTTGAGGAGGGGTATGGGCGATAATCGTTTCATTTTATTTTGTCCAAAGCTTGTAGCTAGGAGCTTAACCAACATGGCTGCCACATACTGGGCTCTGTAAATTTGCACAAAACATTTCGACGCGAGCATCTGAAATTTGGGAAAACGCAGAGACCTAAATTTTGGAGATGTGTCTTCTTAGCGTATCTCCTACAATATTACAATTTCTTGACTTTATCTACTGAATAGTTTTCGGTTATTTTTTGTTGCAAGAGAGTGAAAACGATGATGGCTACCTTGACGTTGAAAACGCTCGATCATGGGAATGGTACATTATAGCGCAAAATACATTTCACGCCTTTAAAAATTTCAAATAGCTGATCCGGAGAAGAGAACGTGTAGCCTGCGCAGCAGGCGGGATTTCGCGCGCGAGTGCTTTTGTTTTGGTTGCGAAGCCGTGTACGGGAGTGGCGAAGCCGTGAGAGGATTGGTGAAGAGTCGAGTGCTTACGCATCCGCCAGCCAGGCTAGGGAACGTGATGCATTAAGCACGTGCTACTGAACATAGTTACGGTAATCTGCGTTGAAATCTGAGAGTTGTGTTTTGCATCCGGCTTCACAATTTCCCCCTTTTCAGATCAGCAATGAACACTCGTTTCCGTTTTAGAAGCTGTGAAGAGCAATTACAGCGCCACTTGCTGGCAACTGATTATTCATTTTTTTGGCATGAAAAACTACTTTTGGATAGAGCAGTTTTCATTCGGCTACGCATCACGCGAGGCTCTATAACATTTCAGGCAAAATGTTTGCATTGCCCGGTAGAATATTAAAACGGTAGAATATGAAAAGGGCTGATTTAAGGCGGGGGTAAACCCGAATTTAAGTGAAATTTTGGTAAGTTTAAAGAGAGGTTGAAAGGGAAAAAAAGGGTTTTGGAACACCACCAAACAGTTGCCCGACCGCACAATGGCACCCCAGGTTGTTGGGCAACTGTTTGGAGTGTATCTACCTATTTTTAACTTCAAACTCTAATTTTAAAACAACACCAAATCTTCCAAATTTCCTATTTCCATAAATTTTACTAATCCTTTGAGAAAACTATTTATCTCCAAATATACCTAAAAATCACCAAAAAATTTACAAAAAGACCCAAAACATAGATATGTGAAATGAGCATAGAGATTCTTGATTGCTTGAAACGTAAACGAGATATTTGCATTAAAAACATAAAACCCAGCCAAAATACGGCTTTCGGGTGTACCCCCGCCTTGATCAGATACTCTACCAGCCTTTTGTCACTGCTGGCCAAACTCGACAGGCTCAAGTGCTAAAACAAGTTGTGAGCAATGCCTTTTTTGCTTGGAAATCCTTGACACTCGCATACTCAAGCCCGCTCACTTCTGTTACGTTTTCCTTTGCGTTCTTCCTCGCAGTCTATTGCTAAAACGGTACTAAGGGATCGAGGAATCAAAGAAAGGAAGATTTAGCTCTTTACGGCTTGTTGCGCACCTTGTCATGTATTCTATAACAACTTACCTTGTATCGTACTCTGTGATTTTGCCACTGAGGAAAGTGCAGTTAGGGAATCTTGTTTCTTTTTTCATGAATGGAGATCGTCCTCTTATTTCCTGCCCACTTTCTTGGGATCTCCAGATAAGAGAGCCCTTGCTAAATAACCTATGCACAAAGCTTACATTTGTTTGGAGGAACGAGACATGAACACTGAGTGAAGAACTCTGCACGATTTCCTGCACCTCGTTGACCATAGTCCTGAGTCAGCAGATATCCATCTTAAATTTCACAGAGACAAGCTTGGAAAGCTCGTAGTTTTGACTTTCTTGAAGGTTCTTAATTAACCCGTCGGCGCGCGACCTCTATCTGCGGAAGTGCGTCAAAACGAAATCGAAACAGACTAATCTAAACTTGGCCCCGGAGGCTGTTTTTGGGTTCAACTTAATATAACCCTATGGCGCAAACGTTTACGGGACAGAGTGATACAGACCTGGCGTGGAGAAAGGAGAGCTGGAGCGATTAGAGGTTGAAATACTCTCGTACAATTTGTTCCTTTTGCTTCGTTTAAAAACTTAGAGCCTCACTAAGCTAAACAAGCTCAACGCTCACTCACTGAAAGCGACTTACCTGACAGCCGGTGTTCATCGTGTGAGAAGCATTAACCTGCACAGGAAGCTGCTTTATGTCAGTGAGTCAAGCCCACTTCCTAATAAATTACTGACAAGCGATGTTTTGAAAGTGTAGACGATTTGCAAATCTTCAGTCTGTAAAGCAGTACTGCATTAATAAGCTGCAGAATTTAGTCGTCCTAACGCAGTGACAGCGTGTACACGTAAGTGTAAGGTGTGCGCAAAGTTGGAGAGAATCTCACGAGCGGAGAACTCATTTTCTAAAGACAGGCGTTACAATCGATCTTTGGGTAAGTGATGTGATAGTTTGCTGTAGCCAGTTATTTATGAGGAGTGGAAAGCTGAAGCCGTGAACTACTAGAATAGCTTACGGCCAAAAATGCCATGTTTCAGAGTCTTATAAGTTTAAAAATAACATCAAAAACCTGAATCAGTCGATAATTTTATTTGTTAATTGTCCGGTTTATGGATTTCAGAAATTTTCCGTCAGTTTCAAATGAACAAATTTTAACACAAGTCAGATTATCATGCAATGAATGAAACATTTTGAGTTCCGAAGGTTCTTTCTCCAAGTGCTTTCTTCTAAACCTCAACTCATCTTTTATCGCTCTAGATACTTGAGACTGCCATATTTTAGGCTTCAGGAATTCAGGTTAATCGAGAGTTGAAACAAGACAATGGAGTCTTCCGCGAGACTGTTCTGACACACCGACAAAAGCCTCATGCAAAAATGCCTTGTTAACGATGACAGCTCTTTGCTCTGTGTCACACATGAAGTCGGATATTACGAGCGCTTTTGTCCTGATTTATTTTGATATCGACAATTTTACGCGGTTAGAAATGTTTTGCGAAGACAGATTAGTCCTATCACAAATACCAGTTCAGTAAAGGGTGTTCCTCGTGATAATATCACAGAAGCTATGCAGTCGTCTTCGCGCGCACGAATCTTTTTTGCATGTCGCTCGATGAAAACATCACTGTCTTTTCTGAACCAACTAGAACATCGTAAATCCTTCAACAACAGATGTAAAAGCGGTTAAAACCAATCACGCTATCCGTGCAGTAAGAAGATACTGCGGCGGAGCGCCAGCTATAAATGCTTATCGTGTTAATTACTTGGATAAACAACGTAAGCCTCATCTAAATTAGCCAAGTTAAATACGCGTCAAACGTTTTATAAGCGTCAAATGAACAAACATATTGCGTAACACTGCTAAGCCTGTGATACGCCATAACGTGTCGATCTGGAGAACAGGAGATCCTAGTTGGTTTAAACAGCGCCTGGAGCAAAAGATAAAAGGTGTTGTAGTGATTGCCGTTTGATTTCCTATAGTTCAGAGGTCTACGGACGTGAAACGGGAGTCCGGTTTTTCCAATTTCATGTTGGCCTAAGAAAATCCATAGAGTATGGGACAAATCATCGGTCATCAGATGGTGAATTGCTCGAGAGGTGCACTGTAAAACCACATGGTAAAACAGAACACTACAGCTGGTTAGCTAGAAAGTTATTTTACCAATCTGTTCAGTCCCTGTCTCCATGAGTCTATTCCCACGCCAATCGTTCAGTCCAGTCACACGCTCGACATAAGAATTATGTGAAATTAATTAATTAATTAATTAATTGATTGATTCCGAATTTCTTGCAAAATCAATAGATTGCCTTATTACCGCAACTCTTCAAACTAGAAGGCGTTATCTCCATATACGATCAATTTCTCTTTGCAGGTCATCACAGTATGATGTTACTGAAACTGTGTTTCATATGCTACAGTATATTTCCGTTGTTTGGTGAGTGGATTTGGATTAGGCTACCAGCTGCCGATGTCTTTTCCTTTTAGTCTTTAACTGTAACGCCAAAGAACGCGCGAGAGAAAAAAAGCCGCGTGCCTGAGGAGTCATTGAGGAGATAATTATCTTCTCCATTGTTCTTTCAAGTCACGCTCCCTTCGGCTGCCACGCAATTTTTCCATCCAAAAACTGAAAGAATGCAAAGTCACGCAATTTCCTTCACTGAGTGGTTGAGCTTAATCCCAAACAAACTCAGCACTAGTATAGAGCAGTGACTGCAGCAAGAGGTAATTCCTGGCCTGCGAGCAGGGTCACAGAGCAGCACAAGTGCGCAGGGCATATAGCCGCGAGCGCGAAATCGAGCAGCGAAGCCGCGAGAAGAGAAAGTGAGTCTGCTCTGATCTCTGCAATTTTTTGTATTTCCACTCCGGAAACAGCAGAAAAGAATATATCGAATAAGTCAATTATTTTTCACCGG
>JAHPZR010055564.1:0-25666 GCA_019787425.1 Platygyra sinensis | reverse complement strand
GGCACCATGGCGTACTGGAGGAGGTGGAGGCTGTCACGAAAAAATTAAAGTCAGTCAGATTTAGATACAACATCATCATAAAAAAATAATACAAAGCAGCTTGCTGTGAAGAGCTTATGAAGTATTGTTTTTCCACTGATTTAATTAAGTTTTCTATAATTGAGAATATCAATAATCATAGTCAACTGGAAGATCTGCTGTTGGCCTTTGCTGTGTAGTTTTGCCTTCATGGTCCAGCTTTGAGTAGCTTTGTCACTGTTGCCTTTGGTTTTGCCCCTTCCCTCTGCCTCTTGGTTCATGATGGGTCCTGTGTCCAGATAAGTAGACAACTTATCCTCCTCTGTTCCGAGTGACTGGTGTCAGGGGAGGTAACCCATGGGAGGTTGCCATGGTTACCCCTTTTATTTGCATTTTGCCCACACTCCCTTTCTCATTGCCTACCTTGCTGCCAATTGGCAACTATCCTCCATTTGAATATTTCTCATCACCGAGTTATTCACTAAAAATGTCACCACTGTGGGCATAAAGCAACCCCGAAACACTGACCTTCATTCATCTTTTTTGTTTTTGATACCGGCTACCTGATATTGTGAAGAAGTTTTTCGAATTTTGAAGTTGGTACCAAACTTTTGCTTAATTAATATGGAACATTTTATTTCAGTTTCTGAAAGAACTTGTCACAAAGACCCTAAAAATGAAAAAAAAATTGATGTCATTTTCCCACCAAAAAAATTTGAAATTTGAAAAACAAATAAACACACGATTTTTCAGATTGACCAGTTCTATATTTATGCAAAATTTCAGGTACCCAGTATCAAAACGAAAAAGATGAATGAAGGTGAGCATTTTGGGGTCACTTTGTGCCCACAGTGTATACATGTGTTCAAAGAGCTTTAGCTCACGATATCTTGTGAGTTATTTTGATCCACATACACCTGTATAAACCTGTCTGGTGTTTGAATGCAAAAATTATCCATGTCCTCTCACATGCTGGTAGTACACGTGGACAGTTATTTAAGTCAGTTGAATGTTACATGCAGCTCTGGTGAATAGCATTTGTACATGTACCTGATGTGGTGCACCATGGGCAGGATGGTTGTATGGGTATCCAGGAGCAGATGGCGGCTGGGCGGGCTGAGGATAACCATTACCAGGTGGAGGGGGACGAGGATATCCATAAGCTGGAGGCTGTAGGACAAGACAACAAAGTACAAGGTGTAATCAACATGCATACTTGTTTTCTTTCTTCTTATAATCAAGAAGTGCTGAAGAGCAATATGCCACAGCACTAGTACAGGTATGAAGACGACAGGGATAACACTGTATCTAAAGCTTGACAGCACTGCTCATCTAAACAGTTTGTATGCTCCCAAAAGGATGGAGATGCAACTGGTTGAGTAAAGGTATAGTACATGTAGGCTAGAGACTATGTTTGAGCTTATTGGCCCATCAGGCTGGCACTTGTCATTAGTTTCCTAAGCAAGTATGACTATTTACACTTCCACCTACATACATGGAGTGCTAGTCTATGCAGGATTACCCCCAGCACAGTAATTTATGGTATACCTATGGTTTATGATCTTGATTTTCAGTTGAAGTATTTCTTGAGAGAGAACTGTTAGCGATTTGGCGATGAATAAGATAACAAGTACAGTATGAAGTACAGTCATACATGTACAAGTCATGCACTGGATAAATCCCTATCTATTGGACAAAATAACTTCTTTTGCCAACTATTATCCACTAGATAGTGTTTTATCTAGTGTTAGAAAACAGCTCTAAGAAAAAATGCACGCTGATTGGTTAAGAATCGTGTTTCTACAACTTGATGGAAACACAGACCTAGCATGAGTTGTTGAGGTAATGATGGCACGAGCAAAGAGAATTTACATTTTGATGATCAAAGTAAAGAAGTTGTTTCCCCTTTTATGGTAATGGTGTTTTCTAAAAAAAATAAAAAAAACATGTTCTCTAGGTTTCTATCGAGTTATAGAAAAGCTGGTGAAAGTTTGGGAGAACTCGCAAAAGCTGTGGAAACTGCCTATGGCTCGTGCTCCTGCAGCATTTCTCATTCTCCAAACTTTCACTCATGTTTCTATTTTATAACAATTAGATTATTCACTCGAGATTTCTATCACGTGATAGTTGACAAGGGCGCAGCCCGAGTCAACTATCGCACGATAGAAACCTCGAGTGAATAATCTAATTGTTTTAGTATAAATCTACTAGTCGTTCAAAACTTAATCTGAATCCTCTTCTCAACACCTCGAAAACGCCAAGAAATGGCCATCATTTTGTTAACAAGCGCACACTGTTACGCTACTCACTATCTATCACAGAATAGATAGTGAGTAGCGTAGCCAATCAGAGAATGGCATTCGTGATAGAACGCTAGTAGATTTATACTAAAACTCAATAGAAACACGGTACATGTTTGCTTTTTCTTAATTATGCACCCTCTGAGCAGCTAATCCTTGAACTAACCTGATATCCAGAAGGTGGCTGACCCATATTGACCGGATTGCCAACTGCTAGGATAGTCAAAAGCAAAGTGAATTATAATTATCATCACATAATCACAACATTCTACATACATTTATGTATGTAACATTGTACTTGTGCATTTAAATGTTGTAAGTTCACACAAAGAAAACATTACAAGAATGGTATTTGGGTGTGGCTCCAGAAAGTATACACTAACCCCATGGAAGGTCACTTCAAATAATGCTAAGGGAATGCGATCAAAAGCAAAGATTTCAAGGGTAAGTATGAATATACTGTAAACTGGAATTTCTGAAGGGATTGGGGTATAATTACCCCTTTCAAGAAAATTCTCAGAAATAAGGTTGGTGGTGGGAGTGGGGAAAATAAATGTTCTTTTCTTTATTATTATGGAACGTCACATGAGATGGGAACTGTAAAATGTGGTCAATTTGTAGTAAGCACCACTTGATCTTATGCAGTGGTACATGTTCAACTGGACTATTCTTAATATTGGAGGGTTGTATCAGCAGATGGGAAATCTAAACCATCCATCTACTTTCTTATTCCTCCCTTAACAGTATACTGTAGCAACAAAACACAAAACCGAATGTGAAGACTGGAAAATTAACTGCATAACCCATTCACAAGACATCTGAAATTTAACCTGAAAAGTACCAAACTGATGATGTGTGAAATTGTCACACAAAATAACAACTCTGCTTTTGTATGATTACATGTAGCTGTTGCTCCTTTGGTTTCAAAAATGGAACAGCCCTCTTCTTCAACAGTCTTCTCATGAGAGAGAAAAACGGGATTGGGAGAGGGGGGAGGGGAGGGGAATCAAGGATGCTAAGACAGATTTCCACTTATATCCTGAAGTGATAATAGCCGTAGCTTCTAAATTTTCAGATTCAGTATTGACTGAGAAATCAAAACGTACATCAACCATGTACATTTGTATCTGACAATCCATTAGCAAGCAGCAGAAACATGAGTCAAGTGAACATTGCAAAACATTTTCTAGAAAATGATTGACATCTACCAACTACAGTGGCAAAAATGGTGGCAAAATAAACACACCTTTTACAAACAAGGCCCATGACAGCCAGAACCACCATTTACATGTACCTTATTGTACATCTGGAGAACCAGCATGAAGCTACAGCCTCAAAGAATCTAGTGACACACTCAATAGCCTAACATACATGTAATACACACTAACCATTCATGTAAGGTGTATATCCATAATGTTGCCTCCTTGTTTGCTCATATGCTTTGTATTCTGTATGGACCTAAAAATGTTTATTCGATTATTTAACACCATTTTTGTGGAAAAATCTGGAAATTGCAACCAGCTAAAATGTATTTCTACAGGATATGTACTTAAGGTAATTACTGTCCTGGCAGTGTAATGCACTCAATTATATGTTTGGACTATACTTGGTTTTGGGCACATATAAAAGGTATTCATTTACCTGTATGATGCAAAAATGAATTCTTATAGAAGGTGCCTACTAAATACAAAGGTTTGCAAGGGCTATTGGAATCCGCAGAGAAACGTGGCAGTAGCCCTTCAATTTTTGGAGATAGTAAAGGCTAATTATTAGCCTTGAATCTCAACAAAAATACTGACATAACAGTTTTCTGAAAAAAAAAAGAAGGAAATGATATTTCTTCAAAGATTTTCTTAGAATTTTTTTCTGAAAACTTTTACCCTACCCATTACATTTTTTCCTGTGACCTCCATAGTAAGTAAAACACTTGCATATCTCCTGCTTGTTTGGTGCGCACACTACACCATCTGCAGGTACATATTTGTATTCCGAATACGGTATAAAGTTTGGCAGATAACAGCTACTTTTTCAGCTGGAATCTGCAGTTAACACTTAGTGGTTAGGGATATACTTCTATTCTGGTTTCCTGATTGTAGCACAGGTTCGTTAAACTTGATTTGGTCACAGAAGAAAATTTTGCTTTTATTTTGCTTGGTAGCGTAGTTGATTATGTCAATGCCAACTTTGGTGTGTGGCGGTAAACTATGCCTTGCATGATGCCAGAACATGTGCATACTAACAAAAGTAGGCACTGTCCTCAACAACAACAACAACATCAACAACAACTTTATTAAACCAAATAAGTGCAACACAAATTAAAGATGGCATGATTTAATACTAAGGAATTCATACTAGATGTTCTGTTCCATGCAGGACTTCTGAATTTATTACTTAAAAAAAGTTACAATAATAAAAGCCAGTATAAATCTGTGGTAACAGTGTAGTTAACAAGCACTTCAAGGTTCATAACGATCTGTTCACAAATTGTTCTCAACAAAATTCTGTGCCTACAAAAAATTGCTACTGCATTTTGTGATTTACCATTACTACAAGTTGTGATTGGAGAGTTGTCTAATTTGTTCTCCCAAAGGATCAATTTCTAGTCAGATTGATAACACTAAACATGGAAAACTTACTGTTTGTATAAGGTTTTCTACTAATTTCTTTGCAGCTGCTAAGCCATCAACTTTACTGTGACTAGAAAAGAGTGGAGAAAGAATGTAATTCAAACAAACATTCCAGTGGAGCAAACACAAGCCATACATGTACACACAAACTTTGGGAATTACATGTTCTAATATTTATGTACAGTGTATTCACATGAATTTCATTACCTAATGTAGATGTAGAGTGCTTCAAAAGCTTCTTTACCAGAAGTAGGCTCAATAAATCCAGACCCTCTACCACGAAGTTGAACCTGCGGGAAATAGAACAATTCAGTCAGTAGAACCCATACAATTGACAACTACTTAGATTGGATATCAACTGGGAAAATTCTTTTTACACTTGACCAAGAAGAGGGCTTCACAATGAACAGTGTAGGTCTACCGTGTAATTTACAGCTTTTGATAGAGTCTCACCTTGGCTCCTGTTTGCATGGTGATGTGCTGAAAATATGACCCCTGGAACATTAACAAGTGTACTGACATTATTATTTATTTTAAATGTAAAGGTGATTGTAAACATTGACCTGTAACTATCAGTTCTCTTGTGGGCTGCAGCTACAGTGTGTACGTCTGTTGCCAAGGAAAGGGATAGGCTTTGGCAACTTATCTCATTGTAATAACTGTTGAAATTTCAACATAAACTGACTGTCATTAACAAGTCTGCTGTCAGACACAATGAAATTCGAAATGAAGAGTGTAAAAAAATACTGAAAATGAACAATGACCAAGAAAATTAATGAAGAGATGCATCACACACACAAGGAGTTTCACACATGTGTAATATACCTTACGCATTCAAGCTTTTATTAGACTACAGGAAATTGAGGGCCACCATACTTTAACCTAAGCCACTAAGAATTCAAAGCGCTATATGAATGTTAATTAAGGAACAAGTTTCTGTTAAGCAGGGTTCTCCCTAAATTTTTGAGTAGAAGGAGAATAAAATGGAGGAACCGGCAGAGGAATTTCTGCCATTTTTCACGTGTTAGAATACACAGTATGTTGTCTTACATGGAGTGCTTTTCGTCGGTAACCGCTGCCTCGCAATCTGAGCCTGTTTCGTCTGCTGAACGTTCGATTGATGTTTGCAAGCAGATTCAAGCGTGGCGAAATTCTCGACGAAACTTTCAAGTTTATTCTGTCAAAAACATTTATTGGACACTTGGCTCTTCAAGGAAAACTTTAGTTATTTCCGAATGTATTTCCCCAAGGGAAAGCAGGCGTTGCAAATGGAAAAGTTGCCGTTGGATGCAAAACAAAGTAATTATTTACTTTTTTATTTGGATCTGAGTAGCCGGCACGCCCAGGACGACTAGCCAGCGATTTTCGCCGGTCGCCGGTGCTTACGGAGATCTCTGGTTAAGTAACATTTGTAGTACTTTGGAGATGGCTTTTAACCTTGCTAAAACACAACACACTACACATAATTATATATGCTCTGTTTGGTACACACCCCTGGTCCTTGAAGTTTCTCCTTAAGATTAAACTCTGGTAGAGTATTATCCAGACCAACAAACACCTTGTCTTGAACATAGTGCATCTGCAAGTTAAGCAGCATGTGCAAGAAACAATAAGAAAAGTTATTCATGAGCCAAGATTGGTAAAAAGGTGTGTTTTAAAGTGGTGGAATCATTACTCCCTGATTAAGAGCTACAGTACAGTTGATGGGAGTATAGACCATAAAAAAGTCAAATCTGTAAGACAAAGTTTTGTCAGTATAAAACAACTCAATAGCCTGTTCCTTGAAACATTTTGATCACAGCCTCAACAACCAAACCTGCAGCACACTGCTCCTATTATGTTTCTTAAGCCCCATTTACACTGCCGAAAAATTTTGGCACGGCTCGGATGAAAAAAGTACGCGTACCAAAAAAATTGGTTCGGCATGGATAGATTTTGTTGTGTAAACGATTTTGCCTTATCCGTACCGAGCCAAAATTTTACCCGTGCTTGGACCTACTCGCAAGGTAGTCCGAACACGAATAAAATTGGTACGGGTTCCTGAAAATCTAGCCCAGGTCCGGTAAAATGCAAAGTGTAAACAATTTGCCGTGCTGAACCAAAATATTACTCATAAGCCTGAAGTATCTTGACGACCAATTTAGTCTTCAATCCGTGAGACAAAGAATTCAACTGTTGTTTTGGACGCGCAAAAGTTATCGTACCACTCCTTGTTGGTGAATGCCGTTACTACCACCTGAAACCCTCGATCTGTGCGGGCCAATGTCCAGCATCTTCGCTCTACAGAATTGCAAGCTAGCATGGGCACAATAATAAACAGCTTGTATCTCCTTCTTCTTCTGTTCTTCTAAAAAGATAAATGAGCGAAGGTCGGTTTCCTAATTCCTGGCGAAAAAACCCAAGATCATTTTAGAAGATTGAACTCAAGATACTTCTCGTCCGGCATGTTTTTTCTTAGCACGGTGCATGCGTACAAAGAAAGAATTGTGTACGCTGGTCAAGGTGTTGAGCCTTTTACCTGCACCAAAACGTTAATTCGAGCCACTTAGCACGGTAGAAAATAGGACGTGTAAACAGGGTAGCAGTGCTAATTTTTTGGTACCCGAACCTTTTTGTATCCGAGCCGTACCAAAAGTTTTCTGCCGTGTAAATGGGCCTTTAGTTTGTATATTATGGCACATACCCCTGGTGGCAAAGGCTGTCTATCAAAGATCGCTAGAGGTTGATTGAAAGAAGGAGTGGGCACTGGTGAAGAAACAGGCATTCCCTGGGGCTGAGTCGGAGGATGCAAGTTCATGTCTGCTCCAGCCATGATTTCTCTAATCCTCTTTACAGCCACTAAGAAAGAAAAAAGGTAATAATGAAGAAAATTTAGTTTATTATATATATTGATCTCTACATGTACAGTACCGATCAGAAGAAGCCTAACAGGAAACACTTGACAGAACACATTCTGTTGCATTCCTGTTACCGTTCTTTATTTGTTCCGTATCGGTTCAATATCTGTTCTCTATCCGTTCTGCTCTGTTCCTGTTCTGTTAGCGTTCCATAGGTAAACATTCTCCGAACTCATTCAGAAGTCAAACAAGGTTTCAGAGAACTTGTTTACAAGCATGCTTCCAAGGACTTAGCAATACTTCGTTAAAACTGTTTCCTTGTGCAAGAATACAAACAGTAAACTTGGAAAGTAAATTTGAGAAGAAGATGGTCAGGTGGCAATAGGTTCAAAGTTTTGCCAATGGGGGAGGTGATTTTTCTAGGATTAATGCTAATAGGAAAGGTATCTGAATTCAATCAGCTTTGGTTGTCTCATTCCATTTATTTTTTTTTTTATTAAAGTAGCACACCTGTTTAATTCCATTTAGCAAACTGCAATCTTTATCAATTATCATGTGTCCGACTCTTGAATCTAAGTGAACCATTCCAAACCAGATTCATTACTTTCTAGTACAGACTAACCATTTAAAGATAAATCCCAATCCAACAAAAGTAATATCACCAAAGTGCCAGTCACAAATTACACAGACAAGCCAGTGACAGATCAAAACTTGATGTACAATAACACATTTAGCTACTATGAATGCAGGAAAACATATTTTTACGAGTTGATTTAATTTATTTCTGATCGGAAAGCAAAGTATTATGACTGCACTGTTAATTATTTTTAAGTGAATCACTTACATGTAGCAAAGTAATACAAAACCAAAACAAAAAAAATGCAAATATTATTTTACTATCAACACTCTTGAGGGAACTGCTCTAACATCATGAATTACAACTAGTGATCAGCTTACAATCTACTTTTTCCTGTGTGAGTCCTTGAATGCACAGGTACAGAGGTTTAACTCTGAAAGAGCAGATGGGACAAAGACAGGTATAATTATTTAGCAAATTACAATATACATGTACTTTAAACCAGTATAACAATGATGGTCAAAACCTTTCTGTAACTGTCTTTTTTCTGGCAAAAATATTACCAGATCTCCACTGCTAGGTCCGAGGGGTGAAAAACAAAATAAATTGCACCAACTTTACCCTGTTCCTTCGAATGCCTGCTTCTCCTGTTCAGACATGAATTTTCCCCTTGTGGATACAGCAGCTCCACTGTAACGGTTGATCTGAAATGAGCACAACAGGAAGGATGCATCAAATTATAATGAAATAAAGAATGAGAACTTAACACTTGGTTATCATCATTAACTCTTAATTCTCCCTGAGTGAGGAGAAGGAATTGTGCACTCAGAAAGAAATTACCAAACATAACACCCTGAGCAGTATGTTAATTTACCTCATCTTGTGTTGTACCTCGACAAAGGAGAACACTAGTAAAAGAAAAGTTAAAACATATGTTGTTAAAATTTTAACTAGTGTAGTTTCTCTTGGTACATTGTATTGTCCTTTGCTTCAAATACATTATTATAATCTTTTATGATTTTTTAAAAAAAGGAATACAGCCTACATACAAATTGAAAAATTTCATACCAAGAACAAAAAATGTACAGTACACCATTGAATATATGTGAGCAGGGATGTCATTGAGGGTTATAACCTGTAACACCCATTATGGCTGAGTATGCTCGATTTTCCTTTAATAGTAAGGGTGAAATGGAGACGTGATAATTGCAGTTGTAATCGCAGTTAAGCAATTATTATAAATTGTAGCCCTAAAAAACATTCAGGGCTTATATGGGATTTGACCCACGGCCTCTCCTGACTGAGCAATGAAGACCCATACGCTGTGAGCAGACCACTTTATCAAGTTCATCTTTACCCATGACACGAATGAGATGTGAAATGGAGTTGACTTGAACTGCCAGAATATAGATGAAATGGAGATGTGATCTTCACAGTTGCAATCACAATTTAAGCGACTGCAAATTTTAGGTCAAAAAATTTTTTTCAGGGCTTCAATGATGCACTCCATATTGGTCTGCTCCCAGCATATACATATGGGTCTTCATAGCTCAGCTGGAAGAGCACTGCAGCACTAACAGAGAGGCCATGGGTTCAACTCCCGTTGAAGCACTGAAATTTTTTTTCGGGCTAAAATTTGTAATTGCTTAAATTGTGATTACAACTGCGATGATCACATCTCCATTCCTGCAGTTCAAATCAACTTCATTTCACAGCACTGCAGCACTAATGCAGAGGCCATGGGTTCAACTCTCGTTGAAGCAGTGAAATTTTTTTTTCGGGCTAAAATATTTGTAATTGCTTAAATTGTGATTACAACTGCGATGATCACATTGCAATGAATGAACAGTAAGGGTGAAATTGCCCGTTGCTGCAGGTGACTCAAAATTTAATGACAGGCCCAATCAGTTCCTCAATAGTGAAAATCTTCTTACCCAATCATTTCATTTCACAATTTTGGACCCTTGGACAAAATTTTGCAGAGCATAATTTCTGCAAATTAGGGAAACTTTAATGTGAATGTTGGTTGTTGCAAACATCCCATGTAATAACGTATGTCATACCGAGCAGGAGAATCATTGATCTCCACTTCAGCTGTCAACAGATCTTGTGTAAGATTCTTACTGCCATTGTTTAAAGCTACTGGTGGAGGGGCAGTTACTTTTGCTGCTGGTGATGGATGACCCTAGTCATAAAAATTATAAAATAAATCAGTGATCAGTAGCTTTGTTCACAGAACTTCTCACTATCAAGCCACAAGAAACATCTCAGTCACTCATTTGAGGATTATAATTACTATAACATCTGACTGTGGTTTGAATCAAGTAGTTAAATCTTACTGTACAATTATGGCTGACAAAGATTTAAAAACAAACAAAAATGTGTTGATGAGATGAATAAATCTGAGATCTGCTCACAGACAGTTTTATTCACTTGTCAGTTTTCTTGGGTTCTTTTTGTCATGAATGACAAAAAATTGTACAGCTTTTCACTAGAATACAAAATATGTGGAAATAAAGTTCAGTTTTATTTTTAATCATACATGTAATTCCATAAATGAAAGTTTTCAGACATTATAAAGACGTTTGTGCAGAGGAATAAAAAAATATTTAATTTATATTTTTAATCATACAAGTAATTCAATAGACTGGCCTTCTGACAGGGTGCAGGAAAAAAAATGAAAATTGTGTGCGTTTTTGGAGGCGAATTGTGTGGGACAACAAGTTAATTGTGCGGGATTGTGCAGGATTGTGCAATCTTGCGTCCAACAAAATATTTCGCGTCCTACTTCCTGTTAAAGTAAACATCGAGTTCTCCCTATAAATCATACCGTCCTTTTCTTGTAATATCAATGTGAAATTTATCCTGTAATGGCTAACTCACTTGTAGATTTTACTTTGAATGATTTTTATTTTATTGACTGAAGTTTAGAACCTATTTTAAACCAATTCTTTGTTTGTCAAAGCAATCGAAAGAGCTAAACAAAAAACACTCAAGGAGATCGCCCTATAAGTCCTAGCAAATCTCTAAGTATGTCATGTATGTCTAAATAGAAGACTAGTGCCCAGGATAGCGCAGGCTACAGTAAAAACGCCTTGTTGTTTGGATAACGCAATCGACGAGATGTTTTTGAAGGTAAATAGTCTAAAAATATACTAGAAATCTTGATACTCAATAGAAATACCCGTTTTAATTAAAATTTCAAGTAAACATTTCCGCATTGTGCAGGATTTTGCGAATTTTCTCAGACTGTGCGTTATTGTGTGGGTTTGACCGAATTGTGTGGTTCTGCACCCGCGCACCCTGTCAGAAGGCCTGAATAGATGAAGGTTTGCAGACATTATAACTAGATGTTTGTGTAGAGGAATAAAAAAATTATTACCGTAAAATAATATATTATTATATTTTTAAATGTTTTAAGAGCTGGTTCAAGCCCTAGGATTTCAAATTTCATCAGCAACACTTTTTCGGTTCTGCATCCAGTGATCATGGAAAACAATTGGTAACAGAAAATTTTTGTGAAAAAATTTCATGTTTGATTTGGACACAAATAAAACAGAATGGAAATAGTGTGAAAATGAAAGACTATTCAATGTACATACAAGCTTGCATGTACTTAGTCGCATGAATCTTGTTGAAGCTTATAAACAATGCAGTGTTCTCAGAAATGGGGAAACAGTTTTGAAAACAGCACAAAATTACCTCTTCCTAACTATTTTTTTTAATTATATAAAGTCAACTTTTTTACTTCTTTGTATTCGATGCCATGTAAACAGATTGCTGGGATGAAAACCAACAATAAATTAATTTCTTGTAGCTCAGCAGTTCATCCATCATCTTAAATCTGTCCCAGACTGCATCACACACACCACGAGATGGGATGACAATTTGGGATTGATACAACATTGATGGTTGATGCGAAACAACTTTTTACTAGTTTCAGGGGGGGGGGGGGGTACTCCCTTATTTGGGCTATTTGGGGATGTGCTGCTGGATAGTGTATGGCTTTTTGGCCTCGCTGTCCTAAACAGCGTATGCAATTTGACTTGCCTCTGTCCTAAACAGGTTAAAAACCTGTCCTAAACAGGGCATGGTATTATGACCTGAGAGACTTTAACCCAGATTGTGAGCAGTCTCTTTCTTTTCTAAGCCTGCGACCCGGAGCCTGCGAGAAATTGAAAGAGCATTGGATCAAGCAACAGACAAGCGACGCCTTTCGTTTCCTGAATTGCATAATGTCAACTGAGTAAACTGACTGTTAACCGGACAATGTCATCAATCAACATCAGATCATTTTCTGGACAAAAATGCTTGGATAACAGGAAGAAAGGAAAATGTCATTGTGATATTGGTTAGGGATATTTTCTCAGTAAACATTCTATCAGTGCTTTAATCAAAATAAAATTAACCTCAAAAATAAGTTCCACTTATTCATTATACAGTAATTGAAGAAATCATTCCTCTTTGATTTGGTATTAAAAAAATCACCCTATAGATGCAATGACGACATTTTGCTACACTGATTTACACTAATTTAGAGCTCAATGCTTGATGGCTTTTTGTTTCGTTGAAGTGTAGAGACGCAACAACTGGGTTTTAGACGCATTGAGCATGATTTCTCTGATTTGAATGACTTATTAAACAGTTTAAATTCCTGTAAAACCTCTTCTGTTTTTGATATATATTAATGACTTACCACATTGTCTGACATATTCGGAACCAAGAATGTATGCAGATGATACCAGCCTGACGCTTCCCAGTACTGACATTGAGGATATAAATTATTGCCTTAATCACAACCTGAGCAATGTGTACGAATGGCTCTCTGCTAACAAGCTTACCCTGAATATGACAAAAACTGAGTTTATGCTTATTGCATCAAGGCAGAAGTTAACACAATTTACGGAAAGTCCATCTCTTACTATAAACGAAAACGCAATCGAACGAGTAACCTCCGCTAAATCCCTTGGCGTTTATGTCGATCAAAATATAAACTGGGAGTGTCATAATGAAAACATCTCTAAGATAGCTTGTGCCATTGGTGCAATTAAACCAATTTGGCATCTCACTCCATTTAATGTTCTAATTAAAGTTTATAATAGCCTTATTCAACCACATTTTGATTATTGCAATGTAGTGTGGGGAAACTGTAACAAAGGCCTTTCTGAAAAACTGCAAAGGCTTCAAAATCGGGCAGCTCGGATTCTAATGTCTGCGAGCTATGATAGTAATTTGGATGATTTGTTCCGGGCACTAGGGTGGCGAAAACTCTACTATCAAAGATTGGAACAGAAATCAGTCCTAATGTATAAAACATTACATGGTATGACACCTGATTATCTGAGATCAAGATTTGTAGATGTATATCGTGACAATGCAAGTGCTTATCGTTTAAGGAATACCGAAAATAAACTAGTTCTTCCACAACCTCGAACTGATTATCTCAAGAGAAGTTTTTTGTACAGCGGAGCTCAATTGTGGAACAACTTACCTGTAGACCTAAGACAAGCGTCTTCACTGAACGATTTCAAATCTAAATTAAGTTGCCACAGTTTAAAGTAATATCTTAATTTTAAAGTGCCACTAACCCCCCCAATTTTTTTTTCGCTAATATAAATTTCCTTTTTCTCCTGATCACCACTGCGAAAAAATTATCGTTGTAGCTATTTTTGTTAATTTTCTACAAATTTTCAAAGTTTATAATTTTACACATTTCCATGTTCATGACCGAGGAATAGAGGAGAATGGGACGAGTTGGCTTCTGATGTCATTTCGGGAATAACAATGTTTTCTTTCTGAGAAGAATATATGTGAGCATGCGATAGCGTGTGTCAAAATTGTTGCAGAATGCAAGGAAGATGTGTTGTTGGAGACTGTAGCAATACAGGATACGCAGGATAGAGTATTCCTCTTCATTCGATACCTCTATCCTGATGAAACTCCACCAGAAACGAGAAAAAGACCAAAGAAGTGGGCTGATTTGTGCGAAGCGAAAGTCGGGGAGCCATCGAGGATTTCTTCCACCTCGGGTTCGCCAGTACTATAAAAACCTATAGCTTTTCATGGTCTGTATATTCTTCTCTATCTCTAGCGGAAAGCTTGACATTTTCATGGTACTGCATACGACACGAATTTGGGATAAACTCGAAGCCATCTGACTATTCCAAGTGCAAGCAATCGATCCTCCAAGTCCATCACACGAAATCACACGGTAAACTAAACGTATCTGTTTTTTTACTCGAAATAGACACATTTTTAAGCGAAATCTGTGTCCTACATGTACAACAAAGCGATTAATATTGTTGAGCCTCAACTGGTGAACTAGCTTTGTATTTGTGGATTTTAATAAAAACATACACACACCGGAAGGTGTGATCCGACCATGTATCTCAATAGGACCCCAATAGCCATACCTGAATACAGAATTCTTTTGTTCTTTGAGCTTCGTCTTTGGGGAACGAAATATATCTAAATTTCAAACTTAGAATGGATCAAGAATTTATAACTATGTGAGAAAAGTGAATCAAATGATTAAGATTTGATTCTAGAGCCAGCGACTGAGTTCATTGTGCTGAAAGAAGAATTCATGCGATTGTCAGTCAACCGAAATGCAACTAAAAAGTCGAGAACTCCCAGGTTATTTGCGTACATAAAATGGAAATTTCATTCAAAATAACAGTGAAGTGGAAATGTGTTCATTTAACTGATACTATACTCCCGGGTATACTGAACCTCTTTCCAATATCCTAACGAAGAATTTGCCATGATTAAGTGGTATGAAATATGCAAATTTGTATAGCTTGTGTTCGTGCATACTAAAATTACACAGTAATTGACTATGCATATACTACGGTCAGGCGACAGCAATGAAGCGAAAATTTACCTCGCCTTTGGATACTGTTTGCCAACATCTCTACTTATCTCTCCAGGGTTTTCAAATTTAGCCGGCGCCCGGCGCAAGTCACCGGCTACTTCAAACATTTGCGCCGAGTACTTTTTGTAGTCCAAATTTTATTAACTACACAATTCTGTTTCACCAAGTAATCGTGATATGATCTTTTCAAGGAAATAAATAAACACCAACTGCTGAAAATAATTAATTAACGCCCAAGTCGCAAATGGAGGTTGGGTGCCCAGGGGCTGCAACCGCAATCACACCCCAAGGCGGAAGAGCCCGAGTGACCAGTACAACCCGCAACCCAGCCACGAGCCCCCGGCGCAAGCCCCCTATAACACCCGTCACACGGAAGCCCAAAGGCCCCGTGGAGATAAACAACCCATGAAGAAAGATAATAACAATACTGATAATAATAAAATAAAATAATGACCACAAAACCCAGTAAATATAGAAACCCAGGGAACGACTCCCTAAGACAGGGAAGGGTGGGAGGGGACGAAGAAAACGCCTGCAAAACTTTCCAGGACAACGCTACGCCTAAAACAACACGCCACGCTACAAAGACACAAAGCCGAGCACAACGTGAGCACATGCAAGCAGCGCACGCAACTGGAATACGGAATACCGCTGGGCAAGGTGGTGCCCTCAGGCACACAACAGCCCTAGAACGCTAGGAGGAACGCCAACACGCTAACAACAACGCTATAACGCCACGCAATGCTACTGGATGGGGATACGCAACTAAAAATGCCTAAGAACAACTGAATAGCTCCAGGTCGTTAACTATGTTAAATGTAATTTAACTATATTAAACAGTATGGCTATTACATGTACCTTTTGATCTTCAAAGCGAGAGCCTTTTTTGTCATTTGAATGTGCATGTATCGGCGCAGCGGCAGATTTGTTCTCTCGTAAAAGTTTCAACGTGAAGCGGAGGCAAAAAACGATGTTGCCTTTCCTTTCAATTGCTGAGAAGTCTCGAAGACAAATAAGTAACAATAATTTTAGGAACAAGAGTTAACAAATATGCAGAGGCCGAGTTGACAACAATATCCGTAGCAGTAGCGCGCGGCGTCCGCGTGGTGAATGCGAAGGCAGTCTTCTTCGTGAAATGTTACTCATTATGGTCTTGACTGCACCAAATGTATTTTCAAGAAAAGGCTGAGAGAAGTCTTAACAATAAAAGCCTTCAACAGCGCAAGTGTTGAGAATTTCAGACAAACGAAACCGCGAATTGCAACGAAGCTGTAGAAATGAAACCCCTGACTTTGTTGTGATAATACTTCATGTAACTACGTCAAACGAAAGATATCAACGGAAGCCGCTTCATGGCACTAAAGCTGGAGCTGCAGGAAAGTGCATTTCGGGGGTCGAAACTACATAATGTTTTCTCCAAAACTGAATTTAAGGAAAATGTATTCATTTTGTAAACTTCATTGGTATTAGGGTGTAAAGAATAAACAGTAAAAATTGCCATTGCATGTTTTCATGACTTGAGACAAAACAATTGCAAACTTAAACCTTTTGTTTCAAGCAGATTTTTTCGAATGTCTGCCAATATTTTGTAGCTGTATTTTGCTACAAAACACACAAAAAAACTGTTTATCTTTAACTTACGCAACCGATTTGAAATGCTATGGTATCACAGTTCAGTTTATAATATTGCACTGTACTCGTGCAGATGTAAAAGCATATTGTACCATTTTTGTAAACCTTTGAAAGCAACTAATTTTACAAAGTTTTTCAACACTTAACCCTTGCTAATAAGTGTACAGTGGCGTTCAACAAAATCAGTTAGGGGTGCAAAAAAGTGCACAGGAATAAACTTCATTTAATCAAGGCACCCTCATTTTCAAAATTTTCCTGCGGAAGCTCCCAATTCCTCTCTGCAGAAAGGGCGGGGGTGCCCCCCCCCACTCCACAAGGTTGCCGTCTTCATGATGAGATAGTGCTCCGGCTATTTTGCAATTTCCTCCTGCTACTTTTTTTCAATTTGAAAACCCTGTCTCTCATGTTAAAACTGTTTTTTCCAATCATTGATCTGGCGAAGTAGACAGAAGTGGACCATGACTGCATCGGATTTTCACTTGTATTTCGGGGGAAATTAGGGTGTGAATCTAAAAATGTTTTGACACTCCGAAATCTGCACGTTCCTTAAAGCCAACTTACCGACTCTTCGTGCCCATTGACATCTTTATAACTCTTTAAGAGCTGTAAGCTAACTCTACTGCCATTACTTGTACCGCTATAACCCAAATGGACCGGCAAATTGTCAATCCTGATCCCGGCAAAAATTAAAACGTGAGAATCTCCGCTGGCGACCCGCACTTCGCTCACTTGTTTGGGTAGGGTATCGCGGGCAAAGGTGCAGGAGCTGCAACCGCGAGCTGGCGAGAAAAATGGTGCGAAGAAAAGTGAGCCTGCACGCGAGCTATTGATTTTTGAATTCCCCGCGTTTGCTCGTTCGATTGGTTAAAATTGACAGATTACAGAAACCAGTGCAAGCTTACTGCATTTCACATCACGCGAACCATCTGTAGGCTTTGTTCAAGGAGCGTTCCTCAAGCTTTCAATTAATTCTGACTTAAGTTTTGAACTAAAACTAGAGCAAAAAATTATTAGCTGTGAATTGTTTACTGGAAGGGAGGGATGTTTTCGCAGTGATGCCGAACAGTTTCGGTAAGAGTTTCTTTTTTAGCTGTTCTCCACAGCGATCGAACAGAAGAAAATTTGAGAAGGAGAGTATCTGAACGGTATGATTCTAGTTATTTGCCCGTTGATAGGTCTAATTGAAGACCAGGTTAAGGAAGGGCAACCTTTCGGCTTAACCCGTGCTTCGCTACAAGATGTAAATGACCTTTTTAGCAACGATCCTGTGCAACAACGTCTGTTTGCATCAGCAGAGAAGGCATACGTTAATATTTGCGGCAACAATCGTGGTTTGTTTGTTTAGTTTATTCGCTTCGTTCAAATATATTCTTTGGAGTCTTATTCAGCTACTACAGAACTGCTGAGAAAAGAACTAAATGGCTACTAATTTAGTAAAGTTGAAATACGATTGATCTCAAAGTAATTAGCTTGTCTTTGTCATCTTTTTGACTTACAACTTTCGTCTTTCTTTCGCAGCGCTGTAATATATTTCGTCGTGCGGGGAAGAGATTATTTGTTTTCTTGTTATCAAATTGGTTTTGCTTTCAATAGTCGTTGTTTCTCAAATGTAGCCGTTATAGTTCAAGAATGGAAATTCTGTTGTACATGGTTTCGAAGTCAATAGTTGAAAGTTAACTCATTGCGCCATCCATGAAGTTTGACGATCCTCCGTGAAAGTCTCCACATTGCGTGCAATGTGCTGTCATGTTTGTTTACGTTTTGCTTCGCTCCTATTGACAAATGTGGAATGCCGACTTGACACATCGCAAGGGGCGGAATTAAAAAATCAATAGCTTGCGTGCAGGCTCACTTTTCCTCGCCTCATTCTTCTCGCCGGGTTCACCGGTTCTCGGTTCTGTGTCGCCTTTGGCTGTGATACCCTACCCAAACAAGTGAGCCTGCTCGCAGGCTAGAAATGGAGGCTGTTATCCTACACAGGGTAGGGTTATTAGCGCATTTTTGTCCCAAACAGGGTCAGGATTTCAAACCCTCGGCGGCACCCCTGTACCCAAATAAAGGTCAAGTACCTTCCCCCCACCCCGGTACTGATCAGATAATTGGAGTGCTAATCAAAGAAATTACTCTACTTCTTGTGAATTAGAATGGGGAAAAACGTTTGGCAAATAAATTTTGATCGGCAAGGCTGAAGATGTCCATGGCAAAGCCTGTTTTGGTTCCACTATTTCCGAATCAGGGTAGTGTTATGGTACTGGAAACAATCGTTACCATGAAATCCTGGGGCTTGCTAAAATAACATGACTACAGTGCAATTAGCAACTAAAACTACATGTTAAACACATTTAATATGTCATACCACTGATGGAGGTGGATTGCCTTTTGCAAGCTTTCCTTGAGCAGCCAACATAGCATTCAATTTTGCTGCCCTTTCTTTAGCTGCATCAGTTGCTGACAGGTTGCTGTTGTTTGGATTGTCATCATTTTCTGTGGATGGCACGTCCCACTTGCTTTTCCTTGGACTGTTAAAATTAAGAAGTCATACAGTGTACCATATATGCATATCCTTGCATTAAGTTTCACAATCTTTGCTTGCGGTTAGTTTGCGGTTGGTTTCTACTTGTATTTGTTGGACAGCGCCATATGCAATATTCTGTCCACAACAAACAAAAGCTAGTCGCCGACAAACATGAGTGAAACTACTATAAAACTGAAAGCAAACAGTGCATTTGGCGTTCGGCGTTCTCAAAAATAGCAGTGAAACTGAAAATAGCTCTGCCGTTGAAGATTTGGCGTGAAGAGTAAGTGTATGGGAACTTAACTTCAACTTGCTGTGAGCAGGGAATGTCTTTGAATACAATTCGTTAAATGGTACTACCAGGGTTAATACGAAGTAATCGCATTTTTTTCATTTCTGACCTTCGCGCAATACTAAAACTCAAACCGGTCATGACCAGCTTATGAGCTTTGATCTGACAACTCCATGTGAACCGTCGTCTCTTGTATTTGTACACTTGATGAAGCGCGAATCATTACACAGATCACGCTATTAGCGTTTTAGTTCCTCACAGAGCTTTCGATTTTGATCGTTTAGATAAAAGTAATAAACAGAAAATGCACAAGAAGAAAATCACTTACCGCCGAAAGGCCGCCATCTTGAAATTGTCACTTTGCAGACTAGACTATGGCATGATGGGATAGGTCTTCCCCATATCCCTCTCGATTGTCGAAGCTCGTTTGGCCTGGAGGCGGACTAGAATCGATCCAAAAGGAGGGCGTGGGACATACTCGTCGTACCTCCGTAATAATGGTCCGTAATGATGGACCGTGATAAGAGTTCGTGACAATGGTCCGTTTATCATGGGCTTTGTTTTACAAGATCTACCAAGGACAAACGCTAAAGACAAACAATAGGCCAAACCAGAAGCATGTCACTTAGGGTAGTATGCTTACGATACGAGTCTGTAATGATCATAAAAGCGCACTTTTCTAACAGAGTAGAGTTAGCACATAGTACATGTAGAGATAACCCGGTGTCCATAGAAGTATCCATGGGAGTGTGCATGTGTCACTCCAGTCGCAGAAAAGTGTCCGCGTGATTCACCATAACGTCGGGCTCGTCTGTAGTTGATGAGGCCGAAATTCTGACACTTTCTTATTGTTTTCTCAGGAATTACATGTCTATTGAGATATTCCACTCCCAAGGAACAAGAAGTTCATTACTCAGTGACACTCTAAGCGAACATAAGAGCAAGGGGGTTCTAAATGATCAGTTAGTTTAATAGAGAGTAACTAGTGCGAACGGCAGGGGGAAATGTAAAAATGATGGCGAGGATAGGGGAAGTGAGATTGAGATAGGGGCTTCGAGTGCCAATACCATCTGCTGTCTGTTATAAACTGAGTCCTTACTAGTTGGGGCACGTGATCGGCACTACGCCCAAGCCCCAACCTGGAGGGCCTGGGACTGAAGAGCTGAAGACCAAAGTCTATTGCATCAATTTAACAATCACGTGTCATTCTTTACGTTTCAAACACCACGTGACCAGAGCGATGATTCCATCAAACAAACTGTCATTTTATTGAAAGTCATTTGAAGGTAGTTCACACTCGAAATGGGAGTCCTGTTATATAATACATTTATTTCAGCATATATTTATAAATAGGCTATAACTGATCTCTATTAATAACTAATTAAGGTGGCTCAGTAAGTTTATGCAAGATCACGAACTGCGCGCCAGTGACCTCAATCGAAAGCTAATATTCTCGTTCTTTTTGCTATTTTCCTAATCAAAGCTACTGAAAATAACAAACAAGGGCCAAAATTTGCTCTTCAACAGTCACCTCTAATATCAAGGCTTTTAGTCTCAAATCAACACTACTCAAACATCGCCATTTTTTGACGTCTGTTTGGCTTTGATTTCAATTTTCTTCAATTTCCTTCGGTAAAATTTTCTGATATGCTTAAACCGGGTAGAGTCTGTCAAGAAGAAACGTTTAAAATCGAAAAAAGTAGGGGTTGTCAAGTAGTTTATTCGTTTTTAGCATTTTCGTGTTTTTTTGGCTGAGCGAAAACCTTGCCGGTCTTACAAATTTTTCTGATAAATTGAAAGCAAGGCAGGCTAATAAGGAATAACTTCTCTGCCAAATCTTAAGGAATTTCACCGAAGGAAATTCGAGAAATCTGATAAGGATTTTTCTATTTTTTCACCTCAATGGCAATTACGTCATCAGAATAGGAACTCACCAAGATCGCTATATGAGCATGCGCGAATTTTCTAACCACGCAGTTTTGTCAATGAGCGACTCGACAATGGCGGTCTCATCAAATTACACACAAGACCTTTCCGTCCAAATCGTTTTCTTTACGTTTTCTTTTAAATGGTTTCTCTGTTTCTACTTCAGGGCCGGGTTGTTCAAAGCCCGATTAAGCTAACCCAGGGTTAAAGAGAATTTTGATTTCAGTTTTGTAACTTTTTGGTTAGGTAATCTGTTTGTATTGTTTGCCCTTCAGTTTTGAGCTGTAGTAATTTCAAATTACACCAAACGTTAGAGGTGAAAAACACTTTTAAACAAGAAAAATTAATGTCTCAGTTAACGTTTAATCTTGGGTTTACGTTAACCGGCTTTCGAACAACCCGGCCCCTGGGCTGTAATTTGAGTTATGTTGTCGACTTGTTCGCTGCTTTGCACGAGCTTGCGTCAGCTAGCGCGCGCACATTACTAAAGTTCGCATCATTGGTGCGCGCGCTCTTAAAACCCTATGAAGACACCTTATTAAGTCTTGTCCAATTAAAAAACCTGTAAGAATATTTAAATTCAAAACTTAAAATTGAAATTGTAGTTTTCACCGATATAGAAACTTGCGAAACTTCTTCCACACTTTGGCAATGAAAAAAAAAAATTAAAAAACCCGGAAAACTAACAGAGTTTGTCCTTTCTCTCAATTTGTACCAGAAAATCCAACGATGTGTCAATGACGTTACAGCAATTTTGTTACACAAATCACTGTTGCAAAAAATCTAAGCTCATTTCGTAATTATAATAAGCTTACCGTTAAAACCGTTACACATTCATACGGGAAAAGCAAAGTTACTGGATTTATGAAAACAGTGTCAAAGAATTCTCGCCCCAACTGCAGGCGTTTTTTTTTCTCCAAACGTGAGGATACAAAAATGAAAAGGAGAGTCAGTCTCTTTTTCCCTCCACTCGTTCATCTTCCTTTTGATTGCTGCCCTTTCCCTATTTTTTTTTCTTTTGCATGGCTTGGAGGCTGCCTTTAGGAGTTGTGAAATCAAAGTAACATATGGGTGATTTGGTGCAAATTATTGACACTGATTTCATAAATCTAGTCATATCTATTGTTTCAAGTAATTGTCATTAAAGAGGATCCAAAAATGGAATGACGAAGTATAAGGCATATTAAGGGCTTGATAGAGCCCTGGACATAAGAAAGATTTTATAGGATGCATTGTTGAAGCTGAACATATAAAAACTTCACAGTCTTGAAAACGATAATTTCTAAAAACAAGATGGTGGAGGAGTAGAATTAAGGAGTCAATAACAGACTATGCCACAAAGCAACGAACTTTCAAAATCTCATCTAGCATTTTGGGATTACTATTCAAAGATTAATAAGTAGCGGATTTTGTGATGTAGCGTGTTTCATTACGTTCCAGATTAAATTTAACTGTTTCTTTCTTGCAGACCATTTCAAAGCCATCCACCTCACAAACACTAACATCCTTTGTTTCCTCCTCGGGTTTGGTAATCTTGGACCAGTCCATGGCAAGGTGTGACGCCCAAACAGCAATGCGCCCGTCTCGAGACCCTGGACCCGATATTACAAGCGCGTGGTCCGTAATGCACATTGAGCGAACTCGGTCCTGGTGCAAGCACAACTCCTGAAAAAAATGAGTTTGTGGTAGTACAGTTAGAAAAAACATCAATGAGGAAAAAAAAACAAAACAAAACAAAAAGCAATTCAAAGTAGCATGGTAGGATGCAAGGATACGAACGGTTCTACTTGTTTTACTAGCTTCGTCTTCGTTGCAATCGCTATTCAGGTTTCCAGTATCGTTTCTCTGACTTTCTTCCACTCAAGCGTTGCATTACGCCCCCCAAAACTGGTAGATAACCCACTTTCTTTGGATGTTACCTTATCGCATAATGCTAAGGTGAGGGAAAAGTATGCCAATGCTAGCGCCTTCGCAATAGGTATTGCTGAGCTTGTCAACCCGGAGTCCCAAGGGGAGGTGGTGGGTTACAAAAGTTGACTTTTGTTCCGGACTACAGATTAAGAGATGATGTTTCATCAAGGACGAGCAAATTTATATGGGAGCGCAAAGGATAAAAGAATCGCAACAAGCATACGCGATCACGGAAGATTCCGACGAGATGACATAAATTTAGGTCACGAGGTCATTAATTATGCAGCAAGAATAATTAAATATTCAGTTAATCGTACTACAGCATACCATTTCTACTACACACGTCTCAGTGTTCAGTACATAGATAGTGCCACTTTTGCTTCCAGCCCAGACCTGCAACAACGAAAAATGTAAATATTTAAAATAACGTTAATGGAGCTATGTCACGGTTAAACGGTTTGAAAAATTTCGTTTCCTTGTTTGTAATCCGTGTTAATCTTCTCCCTCCCTAACCATCCCTGTTTCTTTATGGTTTATTATTATCTCTTTGATGTTTTTCTATCTTTGGTAAGTATTATTTTCAGGTTTCCTTCAATTTAATGGAAATTTTGTCGATGGTCAAAATACCTAAAAATACCGTGACGGAGCCAATCCTGTAGATCACACTCGCAAAGACAACACAAATTTCTTGGTTTTCCTTTTTCACAAGAAATGTTTACTTGCCATAACATGGCAGGTTGCATAAAAAGTAGCAGTCTCAGCTTCATTGGCCAACAAAACGAGCAGCAACTGTAATGGGATAAAATACCTTGACCTTCCTCTGACATAAAGAGGTAAAGTATACGTCTGTGTTAGGCCAATTGGTCCATACGACGGGACCTCGAAATTGTCTTTCCTACTTTTTGCTCGACCTGACAAATTCCTGCTGATTATTGAATAAATGGACTCTACCGAACAATGGGACTGTACGTCGTTCGGTATGTGCGACGATGAATCTGAAAACCTTATGCCCGAACATGTGAATTACCTTGTTGTCAACTTGTAGCATGTACGTGAAGCCTCCACAGTCGCAAACTTTACGATGTTGGTTTTCGCAAGTATCAGTGTTCCAGATGACAATAAGACCCTGTCTGTCACAGCCTGACCACACCTGGTGCAGAAAAAAGGAATGATAAGACACTACGAAGATTAAAGCAAGAATGACTGTCTATCTGATCTACCAACCGACTGGTGGCTCAATGAATGAATGCCGGAATGGATGAATATATGACTGAACTGACTGACTGACGGAAGGACGGACCGACGAACTCACTGACAGACAGACTAGAAAAATTGACTGCTAATTGACTGATCGAATTTACTGATCGTTTGAGTGACTGACGGACGAACTGACTGTCTGTCTGTCTGTCTGTCTGACTGACTGACTGACTGACTGACTGACGACAGACAGACTGAGACAGATGGATGAACGGACTGACGGATTGACTGACTGACTAAAAACCTGACAGACTGATTATTTTTACTGAGTCTGACCGACCGACCGACTGACTGATTAAGCTTACAGACGGACTGACGGACAAACAAAGATAACACTAATAAACCCTTGTCATTTATAAAAACCTATCTCACATCAACTCAAAAGGTAACAAGGGGAGGCAAAACTAACAACACCATTGAATGCCAAAACATTTATTTTTCCTTCTGTCATGACGAAAACTTACCCGTTTGTCGGACACTTTGCACATGCAGTCAATGCTCATTAAGCCTTCTTCCTTGGGAGTTAGAACTTTATCGGCTTCATCAACTCTCTTGTAATTAATGACGTAAATTGAAAACCTCGTTGCTATGGAAACAACAGAAAAATGTTATGTAGTGTACAAAAATAAACTTGAAAGTACTAAGGTTATGGTGGCGTGAATCGCGACATGAGATACCCTTGAAAGTTTGTTCAACCCAAAAGTATCAAACACCTGACGGTAGCGATAAAAATCTGTTGGTTGTTATTAAATCCCGAAAGGAGCGATCCTTCGAAAACATCCACCACTAGATTTACTTTTCATATACAATGAAAAAAAAACCGGAATCAACAACCTCCTTTCTAATAGCTTACTGTTATGATGGATTTAATCTATAAAGATAAACCAAATGACAACGGTA
>JAHPZR010055561.1:75000-107500 GCA_019787425.1 Platygyra sinensis | reverse complement strand
AAGCAAGTATTAACCTAGCACTGTCCATGTATTTTGAAAATGATTATAATATTATTAAAATATTTAAATCGTAAATAACTGAAAAAAGTTTTCATGGACTCAGAGCAAACTGCTTGATTTGTATGTTATTGGAATATCTTAAGACATGTTGTTGGTCATGTGATCCTCAACCACATTACTTTGGTAGATCCAGTGTTAAATGCTTGCTGAATATGAGGTTATGCACTTTGATACATAGAGCCTCATTTAAGTGCCTATGTCTCCTATAGTTTTAGTATCTCAGTGTATAAAGCATAGGTATTAGTTTTTTTCTCCCTCACCCCTCCCCCCAGAAATTGAACTTTTAAGTTTCCAGTTGAGCCACATACATTTAAGTTGGCCAAGCAACTTGGCGGGGTCTACTGATGTAGAAGAGTTTTTAAAGAAGACATTTACCTCAAAATAGACAAATGTAAAATTAACAGACATGGGTTATATTCTCAGTTTTTAGAAGCCAGCTAAGAACTGTACTGTAAACAGCATAAGTGATCTTCATAAGGCCTCAAATCCTTTTGGGGATGCGCTTCACAACTTGAAACATTTTTACAGCAAGAAATTTCTGAAGTGACATCACAACCACACCAGAACTTGAGTGCTCTTGCCAAAGCACTTGGTCACCTTGGAAGAGTGTGGCTCAAGTTGGAATAGGAAAGCTTGATTTGGGGAGAAAATAATCCCTGGAATTGAAAAACAATGTTTGGGACTAATATTTTTGCTGCTATGCTACAAGAATTGTAGGTAATTTAGACTCTTAAATGAAGTGTTTGTCAGTGTGGTCCTTAGATGCCAGTATTCAGACACCCTTGGATCTTATCTGGTGTCAATGAGCTTTGTTTTTTATTGTTATATTATGAATGGAGCAGTGTTGCACTTGTGTGTTCTTGTACACATGTTCTAGTCCCCTCGCGTAACAAACCTCAAAGTGGTCACATATTTTTTTTGTATAGTACTCTTCCCAGCTATACATACTTTTCATCAAGTAGTGTAAAATGTACAGCAGTAGGCTAAAGCAAGTAAATATCTGCATTTACAGGTTATAGTTCATGAGGAACCCAGTAGTAAAGGTATGTAACATCATTAATTTTTTCTTGACTCTCTCAAGATTAACCATCAACAAGAATAAACCACAACAATCACAGACAAACTTGTCTAACTGACAGTTCATCTTGTGCGCAATCCAGATTTTCCATGGGAATGTCAAGTGATGTTCTCAGTCTCAGTGTAATGTGTTATATAATCTCATAACATAGTATTCTGTGCATACTTTGATCGACTAAAAAGCTACATTTTATAATGATGTAAAACGTAGAAGATCCCTCTCCTATTGTTTCCAGTTGGCTTTTGTAAAGTCTAAGATCGGATATGTCCAGGAAATTGTCTGGAATATCTGAAAATACTAATGATCAAACAATGAACAGACATTTAAAAAGCACATATGTTGACAGTTAACTAGTGTTAGACTGTGAACTAATAGACTATAAAATGGAGTGTGGTGGTATGAAATGACAAGTAAAATTTAGTAGACTCCTTTATAGGTTGATCTTACTATGGTCATTACTCTGAAACTAAGTTCACATATCAGTGAAAATCCAGATAACCATGCCTGTCAAGAACCATCAATCATTCAGCCCCATGCACAGCTGTCACAGTCCACTCAACCTCCACCAGTGAACTGTCATGTAATAGGTCTGCAATGCATACATGTGTGGTCCTCAGCATTTGTAGTGGAATCATAGAACAATGACATCACATGATCAAGGAGTACATGAAAGAATGCTGAGGGACCCAACATAGCCTTGTCAGCACATTCTAGATCACTGTGTAGTAACAAACATTTTGTATAAAGTTTGCATTAGAACAGTCTCATCTCTTTGCCAGCATTGAATATGGGAGCAACAATAGCAGAACTACTAGTAGTAATCAAAGATTATAAGAGTGTGTTGGACACTGCAACTTTAATACAGATACCTTGCATGTGTGCTATCAGAAACTGATCCACAAAGATGACTGCGAAGAATATGGAAACACGTGCTATGACAATGTTCACAAGTAATGTAGCTTCAAGAGGAAATTAAGGACTGCAGACTGGGGATGATTATATTTTGTGATAATGCCAATAAGTCTTTTTGTTGGCCAATGAAAGTACCACTAGACATCTACAAGGCTCTCCAAGGTGTGGTCATCTGAAGTTAGCAGGCCATGTGACTCAAGGACACCGTTTTTTTTTTTTTTTTTTTTTTTTTTTTTTAAACATAATCAATGAAACGCAAGCAAGCGAAATCCATACAAAAGCTCTTAACAAATCATTGCCATCCTGTTAGCCCCTTGAGGCATTATATAGACTGCTTTCGATAAATCTGGACATGAGAAATGGTTCAGTACTTTTACAATTAATTTTAGGCACAGGGTTTTCTAAGAACCAATAGCATCTTTCCACAAGATGGTAATAGGGACTTTGAGGAAATTGCTATAGGGTTGGTGTTGATACAATTCACCCAAAACGAGACACTTTGCATCTATGTCGTTTGATTCCAGCCACATTCTTGTCTCCTGAGGCTGACATCATTTTGGTCAGCACTAAGAATTGTGGCTTCTGGGAAGGTCCAGTTTTAGAAGCATGTGCAAAGAATTTGTTTTGTATACTCAGCCACTCGGATATTCAGATTTGATTCTGAACATGCACAGAATGATGGGAAGTCTGTGAATCACAGGCTTACAGTGGTGGACCTTCCCAGAGGTTGGGATTCTTGGTGCTAACCAAAAGGAGTGTAACCTCTAGGGACGAGAATGATCCAGCGATAGCATGAAATCTGACTATGTGAGTCGGGATATTTTGTCATAGTGGCTACTATGTCAGGATAATTTGGTTTCCATGGCCCTTTTCAACAGACATCTCAGCATTTTAAGAATTTCATTGGTTACTATAACCTTTAAAGTCAATTTTAGTCAAAGATTGTGTCAAGGTTGCTTCTCATAAGCGTATTAATCCATATCATGAATTTTATGTTTTGGCAAAGCCGGGTGGAATAGCAAAGTGAGTCAAGTGAATATTTGTGTCCATTCTCCCCAGACCTTTTCAGTCACAGTAGCCAAAGAAGCACCAGCCGTGGTGATTTGCTTAAACTCCCTGATAACGTGGCATTGCCTAGTTCCAGTAACTAGTCACAGGGTTTTCTTGGAACACATAGCATCTTTCCATGTGAAGAGTACAAACATATCATTGCCCAATTTCAGTAAGATTACTTGGTAAATTGATTGCAGGTAGTGATCACACTACACACATTTTTCCTCGGGCAATATTAAGTCTCCCTGTTGTAAAAGTTAGTTTACCTGATGAGGCTTGTTTCCCTGCTGGAAAAAAATGGAATTTGACTAAAAAAACTCCAGAAATAATTTTATGCTTTTATGTTTGCCTTTGACTGCCTGGTTTCATGTCAAACTGACTTCAAAATGCACAAAATGTGATCTAGCTTGGACAACCTAATCTTTCAAAATCTCTAGGGAATGTATGCCCCTGGATCCCACCTCAATCCTGGACAAAACTGTTGAAACACTTGGCCATTTGGATGGCTTGGTGTAAGACTGACCTAAGTGACTCTTTCGGGTGAAATTTTTTTAAACTGCGCAGCCGGAGGCTGGGCGGTTTCTTGCTCTGCCTTCGGTTTTTTTAGTTTTGTCGGTGAGCAGACCCAAACTCACACTCGGCCAATTGTTTTCACCGGATGATGTCATCATCAGCCAATTACAGGCCATTTCTCAGCTCTTTTCGTCATATCCCCCCTCAGGAGCATTTTGTCAAGTTAGCAAAGTAACTATTAAGACAGAACATGGCCGGAAACATGGAACATGTGAGAAATGTTTATTTGGTCAAAATTGGGCCAAACTTCGTTGGAGATGCACATCAGGACATTTGCAAGGATAAAGAATGTAACTTAGGACCAGTTGCTGGCTATTAAGGCTGAAATTATCCAGAGTTAAGCTGTATTTTCGTTCTGCGTGCGAAACAGAAGATTTCGTAATCTGGAATTTTTGTTTCTGTTTACTTTCGAAGGGAATATTCAATGCGCTATAAAGGTATTACTTCTGGCCATGGATCACGCTGACGGTGATAAATGTAAGATCGTGTTTACTTCGCCACAAGCACTGATGGAATTTTCTGGGGAAAAAAAGTTAAAACTTAGCCTAAATCCTTTTAACATATGTGAATTTATATTCGTTTGAAAGGTCAAGGTATGTTTTTCCTTAGACGTAAACAAACCTCTCGGATTTCAATACGCTACGCAAAGAATATAATCATTGAATCATGCAATCAACTTGTACTGTTCACCTTCGCTGTGAAATCGATCACGCAACTTACGATCTGTTGACCCGTCAATATAATAAAAATCCAGAGCTTTGTAGTGTGCGCTGTGGAGATGAATTTGGCTTGGAATTTTACTGGAACGGAGCGCTTAACCCTGTACTATGATTCTGTGGAAGAATTGGGACGGCTGGAATGCTTTAAGTTTCTTTTTATCGCTTCGAGCAGGAGTGACTTTAGAACCGAGTATGTAGTTTTTACTCTTCTTACGAGAGGAAACTCAAAAAGCGATAAATCGCTTAAAAGGTTTCGGATCGTGCTGAAACGCAAGATGACTATAAAAAAGACAACAAGGCGTAGAGGTCGGTTACTTTTATTACACTGAAAATTTACTAAAATTTAGGCTCAAATGTCTATTGACGTTTGTCGTGTGTCATTGCTGATGTTATAAAAAACGCTGTTCACCTTGTTAGACTTCTCAAGTGTGGTCTACTCATCAAGCTTATTTAAGCGCTATGACAGAGGCTGTACAACGTCGGGCGACTAAGCTCATGGTTGGAAATAGGATTTCTTACAAAAAACGTTTGAATAAGAGTGGTCTAATGTAGCTATCTTTTAGACAAATCTATTGACTCATCATCTTTTCCATTCAAATGCCTGCATAGTTATTATGGCCTCGATATCTCTAATTATCTGCAGTTTTATAATTCTGGTGACTATATCCAAACCTCCGCGGATTGTGTCATTATCAGCCAATTACAGGCCATTTCTCAGTTCTTTTCGTCATATTTCCCCTCAGGAGGGTCTTGTCAAGTTAGCGAATTAACTGTTTAGACAAAAGAATGGCCGCCGACGGGAAAAATGTTTATTTGGTCAAACTTGGGCCAAAATCCTTCGGCGATGGGCGCAGGACATTTGCAAGGATAAAGCATCTAATTTGGTACCAGCTGCTGGCTACTAAGGCTGAAGTTATCCAGAGTTAAGCTGTATTTTCGTTTTGCGTGCGAAACAGAAGATTTCGTAATCTGGAATTTTTGTTTCTGTTTACTTTCGAAGGGAATATTCAATGCGCTATAAAGGTATTACTTCTGACCATGGATCACGCTGACGGTGATAAATGTAAGATCGTGTTTACTTCGCCAGAAGCTATGATGGAATTTTCTGGGGAAAAAAGTTAAAACTTAGCCTTTTATCATGTTTTATAGCGCTCGTCATAAACCCTTTTAACATATGTAAATTGATAGTCGTTTGAAAGGTCATGGTAATTTTTCCTCAGACATAAACAAAATTCTCCGATTACAAGTCACGCTAGACCCGCTTCAGGCAAAGAATGTTTCCATATCTCAAACCGCTCTCCTCCTATTCACGTACACTCGCATGAAATTTCTAAGTTTCTTGACACAGAGACTTAGTTTCTGCTCAAAAAATGTTGTCAAAGTGCAAGTCTCTTCAATTTTAAAGGGAAAAAAAAAATTCGTTGTGACGAGGTCGATTTGAACCCAGGGCGCTAGCTCGGCAGTCTTCCACTCTAACCACTAGACCATCGAGGAAACGCTACATATAGGTGGTTTAATCTAAGTGCCTAATCGGAAACCCGAACGATATAAAGAAGCTAACCATTAACCCCTTGCATTAACCCTAACCCTAATCAGTTTTTTCAGTGCTCAGGCCTATAATCAGTATTCACTTTGTGTACGCATCACAAGGTATCCAACGGCGGTTTGAGATATGCGAACAAGTCCTAACCATCTTTTAAATAGTTTCCGGGTAATGTTTTCTCGCAAAACGTTGTTGCTAAATATTACGTAATATTTTTGTGAGCGAAAAAGAGTTTAAAAAGCGCGGTTTTAATATTTTAAAAATTCTTGTTTTTTTTCGTTTTGTCGGTTACAAATCTCAAACCTCCGCGGATGATGTCATCATCAGCCAATTACAGGCCATTTCTCAGCTCTTTTCTTCATGCCTCCCCTCAGGAGAGTTTTGTCTAGTTAGCGAATTAAATAAACTCGCGGGTAGTTGGGGAGGGTTTATTTGGTCAAAATTGGGCCAAAATCCCTCGGAGATGCACGTCAAGACATTTGCAAGGATAAAGAAAGTAACTTAGGACCAGTTGCTGGCTACTCGAAGGCTGAAATTATCCAGCGTTAAGCTGTATATTCGATTTGCCTGTATGTTCACTTTCGAAGGGAACATTCAATACGCTGAAGAAGGTATTACGTCTGTCGTCAGCCATGGACTCCGCTGTTGGTGCTAAATAAGATCGTGTTTACTGGAATGCCCTTACGGTGATAAACAAGATCGTGTTTACTTCGCCAGAAGCAATGGTGCAGTTTTCTGGGAAAAAAATAAAACCTTGGCTTTGAACATATGCAAATATATATATTCGTTTGAAAGGTCAATTGTGAGACCTTTTCTCCTTCGCCCAAGCTAGTAAACAAAGTCTCCGATTTACAAATCACGCAACCACGCTATGCAAAGAATGTGAAAATCTCTTACAACCCACGCACTGAGCCAACTTTGAATCACGCAATCTCTATTGTTTCCAGGTAATGTTTTCTCGCAAAACGTTGTTGCTAAATATTACGTAATGTTTTTGTGAGCGCAAAAGAGTTCAAAAAGCGCGGTTTTAATTTTTTAAAAATTCTTGTTGACATTATCAGTGCGGAGATAAAGCATGGCGCTTACGGGGCGAACGCCAAAGGTGAAACTTTTGCCGTCTGTCTTGGCTGTTTGTGCTTCAAAGTGAAGTTACTGGAGGTGAATATTTGGAGTCGTTTGTCTGGGTGTGATATATTTAAAGACAACAACACAAAATCTAAAAAATATAAGGGGAAATTTTTGCCGTTTGCCGTCGCGTAAACGTCAAATGTAATCAATAGATGACGTTTGCTGCCGACGGCAGACGGCAAACGTCATAAATTACCTCTGATTTATGATTCTTTTCTTGTAATCCCTAATTAAATCACACAAATATTGGGAAAAAAAATGTCTTCTATTCACCGCAAATATAACTATTTTTAATCTACTGGACAGAGAGCTGAAGACAGATGGCAAAGTTTCATTTTTGCTGTTTGACGTAACGTCATTTGTGGCGGCGGTGCGGTCGCCTAAAAGAGTCTCAACGGTACTGTCGAAAAGTGAAATATATAAATTAATCTTTCTGCTACGTGTATTGGCCATTTTAAGAGCAAGACTCGGTTTATTTTAAGCAATCACTGCGCTATAGATCAATTTAAAAAAATACAATAACACTTTGTTACTGCTTCTAGTCCGAAGGTGACCATTCTGCCGCTTCTTGAGGTCTTGTCAAAGTTCGTTCAATAGCAGTGACACACTGGAAGTAATATCTTTCAGTTGGATTTTTCGTTGTCAGCGAATTTGAACTTTTTCCTATAGAACTAACGTATCAAAGGAGAGGGCTTTACCCCATTTTGAATTGGCAACCTGCGGGAATATTTCGCTAGTGAATAGTAGATCATTAGATTAAACCAAAAAATGCTCAAGATCTAGAAGACTAAGTTTGTGTATAACAATCAGTGTTGATGTATTTTGTTTCTTTAATTTCCAGGTTCCTGGCTCGTTCAAAGAGAGAAGAGTATACTCTTGTTTCATACTGATGTATCTTTAAGTTAGTTAATTAAAACTCTTTAATTCTTCTGCAATTCTCAAGTTGTGTTTAGATTTTATATCGCAAGATTTAGTTGAGCAATTGATCATCAGATAGGGAAATGCTTGTTTATGTGTAACGTACAAGAACCTTTCCATCTACGGTTTCTTAGTGTAGCCATAGCTGAAGTACATGGAAATTTCCGTGTACCTTGCCATATGTTTCATTGCAAGGTACATGGAAATTTCCATGTACCTTGCCATATGTTTCGTTGCACAGGTACATGGAAATTTCCATGTACCTTACCCAATCCGTTATTGCAAGGTACATGGAAATTTCCATGTACCCTACCATATGATCCGTTGCAAGGTGTATGGAAATTTCCATGTACCTTACCCACTCCGTCGTTGCAAGGTACATGGTAATTTCCATGTACCTTGCCGTATGTTTCGTAAAAGATTGGCAGAGGTTACCTGAATTGCTGATAAATTTGCCAATCGTTTTTAAAATTGGCAAAATTAACAAACTTTGCGTTGTTTCATGCTAAGAGAAAACGGCCTTATACATGCTGTTGAGCAAAACTGGACGTTTAGGCTTACTTTTTCCCATATTTGATGCCTTCCTTGCAAAGAACGCCTTTTTAAAGCTGATTCTTGCAACTAGATCTTGGCAAAAATGTTGACTTCTCTTCACATTTTTACCATAGCTGTCTTTAAAGCTCCTGTCCTGGTAAGGATTTCGGTTATTTACGCATTCCTTAACAGGTTACATTTTCGTTACCCGTGACAAAATTTGAGCAGTTTATGTCAAATTGTGCCAAAACGTTTACCATCCTGGCAAAATAACAGCCGTAAAGGGCGTTTAAAGCCAGATTTGCAAATTTCGTCTGGAAAAAAGTTAGGCCGTTTTAGTTTATTTGTGCCAGAAATAACGTTTTAGAATATCCCGTTTGTTTTTAGAACTTGTTAATGGCACTAGACCATGCTCGTTTCACCCTTGTCTCGGACCAAGAAATTTTGGAAAAAACCGCAGCCTCCAAAAACACCGCTCGAGCAACAAAAACATGGATTTCAGCATGGGTAGAATGGTGTAAAGCCAGAAACCTTAATGTAAACATGGAGTCATACTGTCCACAAGATCTTTACGGCCTCTTAAACAAATTTTACGTTGAAATAAGGAAGAAAATTGGTACAGACTACGAGCACGACTCGTTGAGAGTGATGCAAGCAGCCATAGATCGCTATCTTCGTCACAAGAACTATCCAGTGAGCGTCATAACTGGTCGTGAGTTCATAAAGTCGCAACAAACGGTCGACGCAAAAGCAAAGCAACTTCGCCGCCAGGGAAAAGGAAAACGCCCAAACAAAGCCCAGCCACACAGCGAAACAGACGAAATTTTCTGGCGAGAAGGCAAACTTGAAAACCACAATGGCCTTGCGTTGACAAACGTCAACTTCAAAAATCTCTCCGAGGCGATGGGCTTCAGAGGGAGACCATTCTCGTCCCCAGAGGCCGCGCTCCTTTTGGTCAGCACCAAGAATCGCGAGGTCGCGATTCTTGGTACTGACCAAAAGGAGTGCGGTCTCTGGGGACGAGAATAGAGAGAGACAAGACCATTACGACGCTTATGTCGAGGATTTCAGCATTTTCCAGATGGCAGATTGGAGCAAGCTGGTAGAATTCAAAGAAAATTCCACGAAAACGAGACAAGGAGGGCTGAGAAATTAAACACGCCGCTCTCCTCAGCAGATGTGGTCGACGGACGGACGCGAGCGAGAATCCCTTTAATTGTTTGAAGAGTGGCTGGAGCACCGACTTGACGTGCTGAAGAAATCCGGTCCGTTGTACCTGACGATAATTCCCAGACCAACAAGTAATACTTAGCACTCGAAAACAAGAATGGGACAGCACGGAATTGGGCAGATAATGAAGTCTGTATTCAGCTGTTTGCCGCCCGAGTCCAATAAGAAGACCACAAATCACTCAACGCGAAAAAGACCGTCGTTGCTAAGCTTAAGAATGCTGGTCAGTTTCGTCACAAGATTACTCAGGTCACAGGTCATGCTCGGGAATACTCTTGGGATTATTATGACGAAATAACTGTCAGTGAAAGACGAGAATTGTCTCACATCGCTAGCGGATACGTGCCTGCACAATCCAGCTCAACATCTGTGATTTCTTCAGCATCTGTTTCAACAAGTCGTTTACCTTCACACAGTTCTGTGCCTTCAGCTTTAGCAAATCCTTCAGCAACCTGCATGAAGGAAAATCTTCGACCAGCAGTTCCAATGGTTCCGATCAGTTGAAACCAGGTTTCTCCATCAGTGAATGTGGCAGAATTCACCGGTATGCCGTCCTCCATGTACAGCATGGCCACTAAACAGAATCTCCCGGCGCCTTTTCAAATTTTTAACACCAACTGCTTGAGGGAAAGTCCCCACCCCGAAAACCCAAGGAAGCGAAAAATCATCATTGACTCTGACTCTGATTACTGTACAACTTCAAGTAAGCAGTCGATTCAGTTTAAAAACGTTGTACTTCCCAGGAAAAACTGCCCTGTTTAGTGTTCAGGTTGATTTGAATGAAACCGATAAGTAGTTCTGCGCAATTGTGCGTTTTTCATGCATGGTTGCGTTTTTGACTGACATAAAACTTGTTTTTCGCTCGTCACTTAGCAACCAGCCAATCCATTTTGACTGTAGTCAATTTCGGAGCGGCATTAAACAATTTTTGCACCTTTTCTCAGTTTTTTAATGCGAATTTTCCCGTTCTCACATAACTTTCTTCATTTCTCGGAAATTGTAATTTTTATGATTAATTGGTAAAAGGACCTCGTGTCGTCTAATTCAGTCTGTAATCATACTCGTGCTAAACAAATCGGACTCCCGCTGCGCGGTCGTCCGATTTTGTTATCACTCAAATGATTACAGACCGAATTGGACTCCACTCAATCCTATTACCATTACTACTACTACTAATAATAATAATAATAATAATAATAATAATAATAATAATAATAATAATAATAATAATAATGATAATAATAATGATAATAATAATGATAATGATAGTCAAGGATAATGATAATAATAATGATAATGATAATGATAATGATAATAATAATAATAGTAATAAAATACATATTTTAAGGGAGGCTACCATCACTAATTATCAATATACTGAGCTAGTACTCGTTAAAATGTCAATCATTCTATGATTTTGCAAGACTTTCACAAGAACCGGTCGACATTTCTCTGCCCACGCTTACAGAGCGATGTATACATGCAGGTGTTGGCTTTCTTCTTTTGCATTTTAGCCGTTGCACGTTTTTGCGATAATCAAACGTTTTAATCAACTATGTATTTTGTGGTGAGATACAAATAAAAGTAGGAATCCCTTTCAAGGGGTAGTTCTAAGTTATTTAAAGTTACAAAACATAGTATTCCTCGATTAGTATCGGATTCTTTATATTTCCTTTCTGAAAACTGCAAAAGAACTCGCTCGCGAAATTCGGCCATCTACCAGGCTAGAAAGGTGAATATTAGGCAGCTAATATTCAAGCAACATCCCATTAATGGCTTTATAGACCACCCTATAATATGTATAATTGTGCTCCTCTCGACTATAGCCAAACGTTTCAACCAGGCATTGCTTACTTTAGAGGAATTTGCATTTCAACCAAAGTCGTTGTTTTATTTCACCAAAATTGTTCGCCAACAGTTCGGCCTTGATCTATGATTTGCATCGAATACCGTTACGTCAAAACAAGAGTACAATCTACCAATTGCAAAAATATCCTGATACGATAAAGGGAAGATAACTTACCTTGTTTGATGGTGCAAGCGAAATGCAACGTGTATGTGTCAGCCAAGCTTCTGAAGCGTTTCTTTTCAGTACGAAAAATTTGAACGTTACGCGGCATGACGTCATACAAAGAGTGCAACATCTCACTTCTAATTGGAAAATCCCCAGTGAAAAAAGGGTGAATTTCCTCGCTTTCTAGCGTGGTAGGAACTTTCGAATGTATAAGGAAAAAACCAAACAAACTCATCAATTTGCTCGGTGGTGAAACGTTTTTAAATTCATCTTTCAGTCTCGACCAAATTTACAAAGCTTGAGCAGTGAGCTGCGACGCAGACCGGAAGTTTATGGTCTTGCTTTGGGCAAGTTTTCCTCCCACACCACTGAGAAAAGTAGGTGCTCAACGAGCACATGAAATTACGGCCATAGGTAAGTACAATAGGAATCTCTGCAGTCTCTTGAAAACAAAAGCTTCTCTTCTGACAAGAGGAACTGAGTTCTTACTTATCAAATAACTTGGACAAAACGTCTGGATTACATTTATATTTTCTTCCAGAAGACCAACATTTTTCTTGTTTGATTTTTCTTAAATAAAATCGGGTAATAAGACTCTTCTCTATGAGCAAGCTTAGCAATCCCACAGCTTACAACTGGTAGCCACAGTGAATAAAACAGATGAAACGGAAACACTTTTCTTATAAAATGTTAAATTATGCCTTTTACCTTTTTGCGTTTAACTTATTTTAAAACTTTACATGGTAATTTTGGTGGTTATCTGTCTCTTCCCCTATATGCAACAACTTTACGCTTACAGGTACCTTGCCTTACAATAGGTGTAACAACTAGAAAGATTGTCTTTCATTCCGAGCCGAGTATTTGCAGAAAAAGATACTAGTTCCATAATGACCAGGTATAGGTTCTGTGGACGCGTTTTCCATGGTCCTGATTCGTCACTTTTTTTTTTTACTCAACGAAGAGAGTCAATTCTCCGCAATTAAGAGGAGCTGATATAATCACAGTGGAATTGCTTGCGTTGTGCGTTGATAACATACTGTATTATGCACAATCGTTCGAAAAGGATGTATTAGCCCTCGAAAGGGCCGAATAATCCCTCGAAAAGCCTGCATAATCTCTGAAAAGGGATTGGAGATTCCTAGAGAGGAATGAAAGTACAACGAACACAGTGAAGTAGCGATATCTGCGCCACCTGAGGTCACCCAGTGATGTAGTTGGGGCTGATTGCAGATCTTGTTCCACATTGTTTAGCAATATTTCAACAGGGCATGAGGTTACTAGATAGAGCATAACTACAATAGTGCAAAACGAGTTACGAAGTTTTGGTTCTTATTGCGAGACATTGTTTTAAAATTTCAGTGCTTGGTATTTATGTCCTCTGCATCACTGTTAGCAGCACTGGAGAACTATATAAGATGCAAGGAGAGAAAAGTCAAGACGGGAACGGCAGTGGACGCGGGAAAGTTTCGCGTGTCCTGTCGTATCGCCAAAGATACAATGCTAAATTTAATAAGTTGTAATCTTCGTATAGGACGTCAATAACTCCAATGCCTTAAAATATTTTTATAAAACTAATGCAATCCCTTAGAGATAGTGTAGAAATCATCAGTATCATCCTGATCTATCCTCTTAAGCTTAAACGATTCTCTCTGCTGAACAGACGACACGGAAGTTACTCTCCTTTATAAATTTTTAGAGCAAACATTCCTGCATGATCTATAAGTATTTAATGTTAAAAGAATCCAGAACAGTTTCAGTATGAAGAAATTATGTGACTGAACTTTATATTGACCTGGTTCAGATTGCTTTTTGCCAGCAGAGCGTTTTAGAATCGTTCCTGTCTGTAGTCGGCTGAGACAAATATTTATAATATACAAACATTACATTAAGTTCCGTGTTGTCCAAAAACATGAAATAAAACATCAACTTGCAAATGTGCAATTTATTTGCACGATAGCCGCTTTTAAGGCCCGTACCAATCATATTCTAATCAAAGCCTTTCCGAAACCGCTCAAAATCTTCCATCATTCGAGAACTATTTTTTGGCACATTCGGTGCTACACAGTGGTGGGAGGCACCATCCCTGCATCCCCCATTTACAACTTCAAGATTCCAATGAATGGTCGATAATACTCGCCACAGAGAAGAAAATTCTACTTCCAGTTCATTCGGTGACTACTTTTTATGTATTAGAGTGATTTTCAATATAGTGTCTAAATTATGTAGACAACTTCTTTTGTTTTGGTGTTGGTTTTACGACGCTTTGAGATTAGCTGAGTAGTCTAATTGGTTACTTATTGGTTTGGTTTTGGTTTTACAACACTCAGTTGAAAACCGCCCTATAGCTCCCTATGGCTGGTTGTTTTGATTTTAACGACAAGGCCATGCACGGCAGGGTCTCTTACGCAATACCTAGGTTATGATTTCATAAAGAGAATGATGCTTACCTCCCGTTTGGTAGAAAGTAGAAAGTGGGGACAGTTTTCAATGTTATAGTCTTTATGGACACGTCAAGGGGTATTGTGATCAATTTAAAATAATTAAATCGACTTGGAACAGGAACTATTTGCGAAGTTTCAGTCTTCCTGTCTCAATTTAATGAGCACGCACTTCCAGGGAGCTGAAGCACAGAAGAGCACCGACATGAACAGAAGTAGCATTTTCCTCTCTCTGGTGTATATTACCAAATTGTCGTTGAGATTTTTAAATTCTAAATGGTAAAGCAACAGTTTTGCAAGTTAGTGTCGAGGAAAAGAACTTGGCTAAGGCAAGAGCATAGACTTTCGTACTGTCTCGGCTCACTGCCAAAGCTTTGTCAACAATGCCGGGGTAATTTTGTGCGGTCGATAATGGTCGATAATTACTTAGACAACTTCTTTTGTTTTGATGTTGGTTTTACGACGCTTTGAGATTAACTGAGTAGTCTAGTTGGTTACTAATTGGTTTGTTTTTACAACACTCAGTTGAAAACTGCCTTAAGGCTGGTTGTTTTGATTTTAACGACAAGAAAGTTTTTCTGGCCATGGAGCAGTGTCTCTTACAACACTTAGGTTATGATTTCATAAAGAGAACGATGCTTAACTCGCGTTTAGAATTTCGGACTGTCTCGGCTCACTGCCAAAGCTTTGTCAGCAATGTAGGGGTAATTTTGTGTGCTCGAAACTGAAAAATGAATTTAAAGAAGTTAATAAATCAAACAATTGGCCACATAGCAAAAATTAACAAGTTTGTTTCATTCATTCATTCATTCATTCCTTTTATATTTAACAAATATGATTCGAAGATTCCTATGGCGTGAGAAAGCGAGTAAAATATACAGAGAAGAGTAAACCCTTTTTACTGCTGATTTGCCAGTTCCAAGTGAGGTGTTGCATTATTTGTATGACGTCATCCCGTGATATTTTCGGGAAGGAATGCTTTGGAACGGCTTCCAATACTTGACTGACACGCTGCATTTCGCTTTTGCCGTCAAACAAGGTAAGTTCTCTTCCCTTTATCGCATCAGGCTTTGTTTGCAATTTGTAGATTGTAATCTTGTTTTCGCCTTTCTCGCCTTCGCAGCGGGTGCTCGCGAGTGCTTTTGCAGAGTTTAGAGATAAAAAATACTCAGAGAGTCGTCAAAACATCTGGTCACTTCGGATACTCACCAAGGAATACTGTGTTTTGTGACTTCGAATAAGATACAGTATAATAGCACGAGTATAAGAACCTGAATTTTTCAATTTAGCCTAAATAGGTTCTTATATAAATGGCACTTAAAGCAAATTTAGGCTACATAGGTTCTTATATTTTCATATGAATTTCATCTGAATATACAGTGTACTATATATATTATAACTACTTTCTCATAATACAGTATAAATCATTTATTTGTACCATAAAGGAATGCCTATAGGCATTTCAGTGCAGGTACAATAGACATACAACATGGTACTTAAGTCAAGTTACTTTTAAATCGATGATGATCTTTAATTCAGCATTTCTACCTATACACTTTTACACTGAGCAACCCCACTGATAAGAACCTAACTTAAAATTTTAGCCTAAATAGGTTCTTATGTGGAGAGGGCTTAAAATAAAACTTTTGCCTAATAGGTTCTTAAAACCCAGGTTCTTATACGCGAGCTATTACTGTATAACTAACCCTGTAAAACTGATTGTATTCTAATAGTAAATCACACTGAGCTTAATCCATTATGATAGTTGATTAGTTAAGTTGATTATCGCAATAACTTCAGCAAATCCACGTGAAAGTATACAGTGCACCTGGATTAAAGGCAAACGTAGCAAGCCCTACCTGCATATATACCGCAACTAGGTGGATAATGTGAATTGGGCCCGTAAAGAGGTTCGAAAGCTGACGTTCAAGTTCAAGTTCAAGTTCATTTATTTACACTTATTCAGTTACAGTATAACAACAATAAAGAATAAAAAAGAAGTAAAAAAACAGAGCTGATTATACATTGAGCTAAACATAACAAAGGGAAGAGTGTGTAGCAGCCAAAGGAGCAGAGCTTTCGAGTTGGCTGCTACCACAGGACAATATAAGTGGGTGGAGGTTATACAGAACTTATAAAAAAAACTAATTATATAAAGCTCTGGTTAGATTACATTGAAGAAGAGGAGTATATATGAGTAACAATAGCTATTAAAATTAAATAATTAAATAAATAGGGCTAGATAATACATTAAGGGTATTCAACACGCTTGACTTTCAAGTAGGAAGAGTTTATATTGTTTTTTAAAACTGTTGAATTGAAGACACTTAATTTTCATGGGTATTGACCGGACCGTTAGCCCTTCGTCAGAGCGAATACGGAAGCTAACCCTCGAAATGTAAGCTTTCGTATATCTTTACGGTGGCTAATTTACGTTATAAATACTGCAGTTGATAAAACCAAATTGTCTTGTAATATTCGACGCAGTACCACAGCTTCTATTAGAAACCTGTCCCCTTTACTCAGAGAAATGACCCGTTCTTATGTTATGTCACCCAAAATAGAAGTAGAAGTGACGAAATAAAAATGAACGCTGGTCGGTGGGCCGATCATCCTGAAACCTTTTTGTTTTCTAAGCGACTTTTTTTCAACCCCTACACTATTCAATAAGGCAACGTCCAGGTTTTTCTACGGCTTAGAGGGCCGCTGTAGTGGAAAAACGGAATTGACTTTATTATATTCTTAAGCGGGAAAAGATCTAGGTTGCGAGCAGCCTGCCCTTTGCTCTAACATCCGTTAAGAAGAACGCAAAATAATGGCAAGCTCACAGGCTGTTCGCATGTGGAACTCGTTTGCTCATTTTTGCCCTCTTCGAGCTTTTAAGAGCGATCACAGATGTTCGTAGTCTAGGAAGACCGCTAGGAAAGATCACAATGATGAAAAATAATTAGGCGCTGTTCAAAACTGTCGATGTTTTATTTTTATTTCATTCCACTCGAAATCAAGGTATAGACAACAGATATCACTTTTATACCTGCCATCGAGAAAAGTGAATGAATGGTAATTAATTTTTTTCATCACTTAGAACTTATTTTTAGTACGTCTTTTGTTTGTGTCGTGATTACCCTTGGCTTACCATCAGTCAAAGTAAAGTTTAGTCAAGGTCCTAAGTTTCGTTGTTCCCTTTCTCTAGCTTCTCTGCTTTTAACGGGCCTGCGTGTTTCTAGGTTAGTCTAAGATTACTAGCAGCAGTAAATTAAAAGCCGTTACATCCCCTAAGACTATCGTTAGCTCTATGAAGTGATCTTAAGGGAGACATAACCTTGGACTATCAGGTTTGCAAAAGCTTAAGGAATTTCAAGTTTCAGCTATTTTGCCTGCATCTTTTACTATTTAGCCTCTCATTACTGAGCCTAAATTTCTTGCTCAATAGACCTTTTTCGCTTGTACATTTTGTTTTCCCAATACAGATCATGTGATGATACTCAGGAGATTTGATCTTTTGTTTTGTTCATTAAAAAGGGTACATGCAAGCATGAATATGTCTGCATGTACTCTTTTTAATGAACAAGACAAAGGATCAAATCTCCTGAGTATCATCACATGATCTGTATTGGGAAAACAAAATGTACAAGCGAAAAAGGTCTATTTGTACTAATTGTTAATTATGTTTACTGTGGTAGCGGCCAACTTGAAAGATTCTGCCCCTTCCGCCACTACAGACACCTTTCTTCGCATTTGTGTTCTGCTTTTCAGCTAAAGAAGCATTTTATTGTAAAAGAACTAACTTGGACAAGGACAAAATTCAGAAAATGCCTTCACGCTTTCTCTCAACAGATGGGAAAAACAGTTGTAGCCCAGCCTATGAGGCTTGTTGTTATTCTGACACGGGTCATGTTAGTGGGTTGGTTTATGACGTTTGGTTTGTGCTGTTTGGAAGATGTTCATCCGGGTAAATGTACCTGCGTGCGTTTTGGCCACATCCGGACCAGGGTAAATTGTACAGGAATTAAGCAAGTGCCACGTGATTTACCGTCCAATACAGTAATGCTGTAAGTGCCTTAGACACGAAAGTAGTAAAATGTCCCCAGTTGCATTTGTAGTCAATCGTATGGAGAATTAATTTATCCACTAATATTTTGCCATATGGCTCAACATAGCTCCCAAATATTGCTTGCCTCCTTAATTTTATATGTTCAAGTAAAGTAAAAATAAAACAATCAATCAATTTCTTCACGGTAATATAATTGGGCTTTTGTCGATTATGGTAGCATAATGTTTGGCATGTTTCTGCAAACCGAGCGTAATTGATTTTCAGGTTTTATCTAGATTTAGCACTGCTAGTATAATCTGTCTTTTGTGACCTTTCATGAAATGAAAAAGTACGTCGTTTTATTTTGAATACACCTCCCCCATACCGGTTAGTTCTATGGTTACGCTAAATGTATATCGCACCAGACAAAAATTTTACGACACAACAATGTCGTCCACTCACATTTATGAGACTTAAAAACTTTCTGGTGTTGCCATGGTTCTCTTTCAGAAATCTTTCGGGAAATCATTTGAGGACGATGGAAGAAGACGTCCTAAAAAATTTAACATTGCTTGAATCCATGTAAGTTGATTAGCTGAAAACAAGTTAGCAAATCGTGTTTTTGCAGTGAAATTAATAGCTCTAACTCAGCACATTTCACGAAAAATACGTCACTAAAAACGATAGCCGTTAAGTAATAATAAGCGGATTCAGCATTTTTCTTAGGAGGGGGTGCACCTCTAAAGAATGAAGTCAGTGACCGGTGAGGTAAACAAATTTTAAAAGCGGGTATAAGAAGAAAGCTTCATCTCAAGGAGGGGTGCGCATCCCCTGCACCCTCCCCCTAGATCCCCCCCCCCCCCCCCCTAAGCTGCTGTTCGGGAAAGATCAGACCGGACTCGAGAGATCGGCAGGAATCTAGCATCGACTAACTATAAAGAAGTATATAACTACATTTAAATCACGTAGCATTGCTTTTAATGAACCTTTTCATCATAGTACATTCACCTAGATTAAAATGGTGCGACGAAGCAAACTTTGTTGGTTCGTTATTTAATATATCCTAGCTTCTTCGTCCAAAGGTCGTTTGCAACCAACGACATCGCAATCATGTTGAATGATCATTAACAAAAGAGAATTCAAATAAGATCTATTTCTGTTAGAGAACGTCAAATAACGTCATGGCATAAATACTTGGAAACGTGAGCCTTCATGATAGACAGACATGTCTCTAAAGCATAAAACACTTATCTAAAACTACCCAATCAGTCCGCGTCCGAGAGACAAAATTCAGGCGCTTAGCCAAAACCCTGTGTTTTCTTTCCATGCAGAGATCTTTCAAGGAACAGTTTGAAGTCCATTCCACAAAATTCATTCCGGAATCTGAAGCTACTGGCATACATGTAAGTAGAGTTAATCTGATTTGTGTTACATTCAAACTGGATCTTCGGACAGAGCTCTCTCAATGTGTGTACATTGCTTTGCCGAACTTGCTGTTTATTGTTGGTCCACTCTCTCGATTGGGCTTCTTCATAGTATGCGTTCGTGTCGTCTTATAACGACCTGAGGACACCCCTCCCCTGTCTAAATCACCTAAAAGGGAAGCTGATATTAAGGACGTTCGCCCTAATTGTTTCTGCGCATCCTTACTTCTCACGCAAATTCACATGCCACGTCATCCATGAGCGCGCGCGCTAAGTCATAAAATAAGGAAATGATAGGGTGGATGGCCATTGCTAGAGCTTTGCATGAATATAACGATCTTGGACGTTCGGTGACCCCAATTTTTCTTTCGATGGATCATTTTCTCTACTGATTTTCTACGTTTACGGAAAAAATGAAAAAAATCTATCCACTAGAAGTTTGAATTTTTGGCAAAATGCACCATCGAATTCCGTTCTTATTAGCTCTTCGCGCATCTGTGCGGCGGTTTCAAATGCCTCTTAAAGGGTTAAATTTTGTAAAAACGTCAGTAACTTTTGGAATTATTTATGCAACAGACCCACTTCTACAAAATATGACTAAGATCGTTTGCCTCTGTTGACTCACCTTCGATATTTTTAACTATAAACCCCTGCAGACCGTGCTCAGTTGTATGGGGCAATTTTTCGAAATCAGTGCAGTTTACCCGTCGCAAAGATAAAGCGGCACACGCTTTATCTCCGAAACGAAGACGGTGACCCCCAATTTTTTTTTTGCATTTCTGGCACAAGTAACTCATTATCTGCCTGCAGTAAAAATTTAAAAAAATTCTATCGACTGGAAAATTTTCGCGCGAACGTCCTTAATTCTTGCCCTCTGGGCAGATCTTTTACAAGACTCGAGATGTGTCACCTTTGTAGACTCATCACGATTCCCTACCCCTTGCTTCCTCGCCCTCTAAATCCGCAACAGGGTAATTATAAAAGTCCACTCGACTTACAGTGTAACGAACTCGACCGGGGCCACCCAACGTTTTTCAGCCAATCACAAGACGAGTTCAGAACAAAAGAAATCAGAGTTCGTTCATTTCGGACTGACTGGGAATTGATGCGAAAGGCAATATGAAACTGGATTGCGACGCTTCTATTTACGACGAAATGTGGTTCATTTTCAACACCGGAAAGGGAAATAAATATTTTCTGAATGGTGGCCCAAACATTTTGAGAAACAGGCCAAAAAATAAGTATATTTACAAAGCAAATGTGGACCTCGAATGCTAAAGACGAATTCAACGCAAATATGTTTACCGAATGGCAGGCTGGAAGAGTTCAGCAAATATATTTACCGTAAACCCGTGGACCGGGAATTATGGAGACGAAATGTACTGGGCACAGTTATATTTACCGAATGACGGCCGGGAACGTCTAGGATGACAGAGTTAACACAAACATATGTACCGAATGACGGCCAGGAATTTTGAGGACCTGAAAATTCACGGAATGAATACCGAGAACGTACAGCCAGGGCCGTACATAGCGGGGGGGGGGAGGTAGGGGGAGTAGTTGCCCCCGCCAGGAAAACTAATAGGGAGTTTTAGCAAACCACGACGGCGACAACGACGAGAGCGTCACCAGACAAAAGGTTTAATGAGCAAAACAATAGCTATGTACGTGCGTTTTGAATCTCTGTACATTTCTTTGCCGTCCTCTGTGAAACAACAACGTGAAATGACCAAGTTTTACGTATTTTGGAAAACGCGAACGGCAATGGTTAATTTTTCTTATCTTCTTTTGGAACTGAACGCTGTCGGTGCATGTTTAGCCTGAGCAAGTTTTTAGACCGATAGGTGTACCTGTACAGATTTACAAAGTTGCTACATTCAAAGGTAAAATATAAATTCATTTTTCACAAGGCGTCGTCCCCGCCGTCGCCGTCGTCATTGCTAAAACTCCCTAATAGGGGTGAAAACAAAACTTCCGACTGGAAACCCTGTCTGTATACGGGAGATCCCTGTGAAGGTTTGTGGAGTTTGCCCCCGCAGACAAAAAATCCTAGGTACGGCCCTGACAGCAGGACGGCGGAGAGGAAACATAAATATATTTACCAGATGACAGCAGGAATTTTGAAGACAAAACGCCATGAAACGTACTACCGAACACAATTTTATTCACGGAATAAAAACGACGTGTTGCACTAGTGAATTTTTCATAAAGCTAAAATTGCACTCGCCGAAGCGGCTCGTGAGAATTTCAGCTTTTTAGAAAACTCACTCGCGCAAATTGATTCCAAATTAAACTCGAAACCGTGTGACTACCTACACATAATGCCCTGTAATATGTAGTAAGGATGAGAATACTTCTGTTCGAATTAAATGTTACAGGTTGTAAAAATTTATCGGCCTTCAAAATTGTAGCTGGTCACGAAACTCTGTTTTGTCGAACTTCGCGTCAACTGCTGGCGATCCGTTATAACAGAAAACTCGAAAAATTTTATTAAGCCCCTCGTTGTTCCAGTGTTGTTGAGTCCAACACTGATATATAGTCCGTTTTTTGTCTTCAACATTGCAGTCATTCCGAACATAACGCATATTTTACATTACGATGCAAGTCTGTCAACATTCGCGACCGTCGAGCGACCGTCAAGCCGTTCGGAAAACATATTTGAAAAAAATAAGTCAAATTTGCGTTGAATCTCTTTTTTCTTCCGTCAAGCCATCATTGAAAAATGTAGATGTGTTTTGTCTGTTTTAGTTTTGCAAATTCGTGGCGCCCAACAGTGAAAATTTAGTCGTCTCTTCGTTGATGGAAATAAACAACTTTTCACCGCAAGTCCCTCATTTGTGATTGGTCCGTAATAGAACGAACTCCGATTCTTTTGTTCTGAGCTCGTCTTGTGATTGGCAGAAAAAGGTTGGGTGGCCCCAGTTCAGTTCGTTACACTGTAAGCTTTTCCATAAGTGGAGGGGTGTCGACTCGTCACTTGCTACTTTTGCTTCCCCTTTCATACACTATCGCGCTCTCAGTGTGTTTAACCGGGAACGGCATATCACCTACTGCTTACTTGCAACTTCGCGGTAAGTGGAGTTGACGACTAGATTCTGATTTTCCTATATAACTTCCAACACCAAAATTACATCAGTAAGTGCAACTTGTAGTTTGAAAAATTTTCGTGCTTGTTTATTCCAAATTGAACGAGACTAATCATGCGATTACTTGTTAATAATGCACTTTAAAATAAATGAAGAAGCGTTCTCAAGTCGAATTACTCAGAAAATAATTTTTCTTCGGGAGTCGAACCCATGACCTTCCAGAATACCGGTTGGACGCTCTAACCACTGAGCTATGGAGGACTCATGGCGAGCAAGGTCGTAAACTAGGTTCTTATAAGTGACACACGTCCTGCCATACTGCAAGGCTCAGTATGTCGAAATGATACATGTGGATAAATGATAAATGAAATTGTGACTTGGATAAAGTGATCATTTGATACACTTTAACATAATTGCTCAGGGAATTATCAAGATTCCTTCCTCCTGATTGATCAAGGATTGAGTCACATTTAACAATTGCTTTACGAGGGCGCTTTGAATATGTGTACAGGCCCGCAAATGATCCCCGCATTTGCCCGGAAATGATCCCAGGGGACCTCTTTCTCGGCAGTTACCGATCCCGAAAAGCTGTTTTTTGTTTTCGTCTATTCATTCAAGACCAAGATATCAATAGTTTTGAAATTCAAACAATAAAAGTATCAAGAAACGGAACAGAATTCACTGAGTTTTAAGCCTAAAGCCGCACTGCTGTCACAGTAATAACGGAGCTTTCGAGAAAAGACGTGGACTCCACAAAAAGTCACTTTTGTATTTCAAGTAAGGTGTTGCAATGCCTCCTTTAGCTTGGCTCTCCTGGGTTCAGATGTATTATTAATAGAACAATCTCGACATAAAAAAAATTGGCCTAAAACAATAAACCTCACTACGAGGTTCTGGGGAAAAACAAGAGAGCCTCGTGCTGAGTTCTATTGTTTAAGGCTGAATTTTGATATATCAATATTGTGCTATTTCTTGCATCCCACCTGGCAGATCTATTTTTATGACCTGTACTGGGTCAAATCCCTACTGGCTATTTTAGACCTCATCAAGTTAAAGTGCGCTAACCACCTCCGGGTTTTACTGTCTTCATTACTGAGTATTTTAACTCCGGCACTTTGCCTCGGTCTTTCATTACTCATTACTCGTTGCTCTCCGTATACGGTGTCTTCGTGTGCCGTTAACTTATTGCATTTTCATTTTTGTTTTCCATCACTTCCATTCTCCTATGACCACCTTACCCTGTCTTGCAACTTTTCTGTCTTTTTCCCTGCTGCTATCTTTCTTTCAGAATACTAGGCCTTGTACCGACTGGGGTCTAAGCTTCCCGACTTAACTGCAGACACTTTATTTATTTCTCTTGTTTACTCATTTCCTCAAGTTGAAACATAATTTTTCCATGTTATTAAAATTACTGAATTCCTAAAGACATAAAGCCGAGGCTTTTATTTTCCTTCTTGCAGAAATCTTGCCCAAAATAACATTAAAGGTGGATTTTATCTTCCAGGAAGTGCTGCCAAAGTGTAAGTTCTGTCTCTGTCTATGTTGCCACATTAAATGATATCAAAATGTGATTAATAACTGAACAGATCGGAACGGCAGCGTGAATTCTACTAGTTTTATATGATAAGAAAACGAAAAGCGTCATCTATGCGCCTGTCTTCCAATAGATTATAAGTAGTTACCAATCAGAGAGCACGTAGTGTCTCAGTTATTTTACAAATATTACTATTCTCTACTTTCCAATTGCCCATAATTCACTCTGTTTGCCCTGCAAATTTTGCATAAATTATTGTTATGAAATGTTTTTGGGAATATGTATATTTAGTACATTCTCAGCTCCGACTATTGCATTTCTAGCTTTTTGATTGGCTAAAAAACTCCGACTATGAGCCAATAGTCCGAGTTTTACGTCATATGGAAAATAGTGCGCCAAGTTTAAAATTTTTCGCTTTGTAAAATTGTGGAAATAAAAATCGGCGGCAAAACCCGGTTTGAGAATTTACTAAAACAATTATTCCATTCGCCCTTGTTGGATGTGAAGTGATTATAACCAACTCGCGCCACGCGCTCGTTGGTTATTCTATCACTTCATATCCAACGCGGGCTCATGGAATAATTGTTATATAGTTTCACGACCATAGTTTATGCAAAACTTGTGGGCAAACAGAGTGACGGGCCATGGGGAAATAAAAAATACACTGTATGTATCAGTGCTATTCATGTCGTTCGATGCAATCTTGGAATAGCGAAAAGTGTGTACTATCAGTAGCATGCTGAAGCCTTTAAGCGCGTCGTCATGATATTGGAAGATTGACATATACAGTCTATTATTTTTTGACCTTGCACTCTGGAGTCAAATCACCCAATTCAAGATAATAAAACCACTATAGACCCTGTGCAAAAAAGGCTGCCATTAAATGATTCTTTTGTTCGTATTCAAAATAGCCCAATTAACCTCGTTCGGAATAACAAATTCTTTACAATTTTTGTCTCAAAAACGAGGTTAGTGAGGCTAATTTAGATAAGAACAAAAGGATAATATAAAGGCAGCCATTTTTGTATAGGGTCTATAGCGTGCATTGTAACTTATAGTCCTGCTTTCTTTGTTCATAGCGAAATGCAAGACAACAGGATATCGTTGACTGATTTAAAATTTATTCTTAAAGAGACAAAAGATATCAACTTCTTGTAAGCATATGCAGTATCATCGGAAGAACAGAAATAAAACTATCTAACAACATTATGAGCGCTTAGCATATAAATTGAATTTTTGGTAACTCAAGGGAGAATTCAAATGGAACGGTTCATCCAGGCGGAAAGTTTTCGGAAAAAAAGGTAATACCTTTCGAGGTATTCCTTTCTTCTCGCTTCTACCGAAATTCCCCGAAACTTCTGTACCATTCGTCAACACTTACCAGTGCCAGGCTCCTCACGGTAATACTTCCGAGAAGAAATGATAAAGATCTGAAAGATGAAGGCAGATTTCCAAAACGTTTATCGTTAAAATGTCTTTGCTCGTGGGTAGTGTTGGCGGACGTATCAGAATACAACTGCAACCCGCCTGCAGATGAAAACGAATTAAGCTTTGTGGTCGGTCGGTTTCAGAGGCCAGTGGGCCCACTGGCCACTGGCCTCTGAAAGCTCCGATCAAATGATACGCTTCAATCTATTTCGTTTCCTTAGTGGAAAAAAAATTGCTGTTCCATTTGTCCAGAAAAAAAACTATAGAAAATTCCATTCAAATGGTAAGCACTTTATGTCTTTTGGAAGGAATATTGGTTATAACCAACTAGGGATAACAGTTTGGTTTTACTTGTCAACGTCGATCACAAATAAGTGAAATAAATATGCCTGGATTTTTGAAAACAGGGTTAGCAAAGGTAAGGGCTCATTCTACTACTTGGCAATTAAAAACAGTAAAATTCCTCCAAAATCCGATTAAAAGCTTATATCCGTGGTCCCTGGAAGCATTCCAACAAGTCGAACGTTAAAATGATGCATATTTTAGAACATTTATTCAGTAACCTGACTTCCGCTGAAGTTTCAAAGCGATGTCATTTCACTGAGTCTTAGAAATTTAAGTTGAGTTCGCTGCAACGATAGAGTGCCTGGTTAAGGCTTTCATAGCAACTTAAATAGCCAGCAAAACACTACTTTTTTCGCAGTCCGATAAACAACAGACAACAAACTGAATGAAACATAGTGCAAAAATTGTCACTTTATCTGCACAATGTCTGGTCTATGGTTCAATGCCATTAGAGGCCGCTGAAACTGGGCCTATAGATCCAATTTTCCCGAGTCGAGAGTTTCATTTTCCAAGGTACGATCAGTTAAACGCTTGACACCGACGAAACAATGGTTGTTTACCATTTACCGAAAAATTCTGGAAATTTCGGTTGGGATGTAGATGGTAAGACTGTTTTGGTTTGCCCGAACGGAAATTTTCCAAAATAAACGGAACGTCTTGAAAGGCATTCCAAAATTTCCAAGCGGAATATCTGAGCGGAAATGTGTTTACCATTTTCCATTCGAAACCAGTTCCAGGCCATACGCCAAATTTTATCTGCGTCACGTGGGATGCGTCAACATGGCTGCTGCTGAGAGTTCTGTTTTCCAGTGTGCAAGAACTTCGAAGGTGGTTTTCGTCATTCGAAAGTGCGATCTGAACTCATCGATTGCGTAAGACGGCACCACAACCTTACAAAAGCCAACAATAGCACTTATCCGCGATGACGTCACAAAAATTTCTCGTAACATCAAACCGAGGCTTGGTGGTGATCGCTTCGCATGGTTTGTTGCCGTGTAGGGAAAATACTCAGTTGCTCTTGTCAGTTTTTTCACTTTTTGTTCCAAATCCCTCAATGGTGTATCGCTTACGGCTGTACAAACTCTTCAGACATGAAAATCAAAAAGTCCTGGCATCGATTACCGCTGGAGAACAAAGAACTTCTTTCCAAATGGCTCGCGAAATTCGACGAACGAACACGCCAGTTAATGAGCACTCGAGGCTATGTGGCGACCACTTTGAGGCCCATTGCTTTAAAAAATCTCGGGTTCCTCACGTGTCAACTTAAAACCAGGGTCTATTCCCACAAACGTTTGCTTCGTGCAAGAAAAAACAACAAGGAAACTTCCAGCAGAACGAAAATCGGTCGAAACTGAGAAAGCAGCCACTTTAATACGTAAACAACCCGTCAGATGATATTGCAGAGTGATTGTTTAAATGTTTAAAATCACCTGCATTTTGTCCACCACAAACTTTACGTGTAACAAAGTATGCCATCATGTTGGCCAGGGAAAATTCAAGTAGAAGTGTTCGACCATCGGCGATCCTTTCCCACAACGCAGTACTCGGAGGAAACATAAACTCATCGCGGGAAGCAGCGGCATTACCGCCGTCAATACCAAGTTTTCGCCGTTTTCTTGCAATGTTTTTTCCATCGTCTAGATCGATGAGGTCTTTATCGAGACCACCATCGATATAACTTTGAACTCTGAAAGAGACAGTTGATTTCTTTCAGTTTGATGCACCGTTTACAACATAAAATAAGCCGGGAAAATAAGCTATTCACCTGTATCTACCTTTCGACCAGCGATCGCTTCGTTCCGCTTCGTTCCGCTCAATTTCGCACCTTTCCTGCAGGAAAGCCATCTCTTTAATTCAGGTATAATCAGTTGACTAGGGGTCTTCCCTCTTAAAGAAGCTCCGTTGATGTCATCCTCAGAAAGAGTGATTTTAGGCGAATTTCCTGCAGCCATGTCCGATGTGTCCTCTATGTTTCTTTAATATTCCCGCGAAACCATCACCACCAAGCCTCGCTTTGAAGTTACTAAAGAAATCGCGACGTCATCACGCATAAGGGCTATTCTCTTCAGATCTCTCTTCATGAAAGCTGCAGTGGCTGATATTAAGTGGAATTCTCCATCTTCCTCATAATCGAGAAGCAGCGAGAAGTAATTCCTCGTCAATTGAGGCATCAGATCAATGATCTCGTTCAATACGACGATCTCAGCCGCCATTTTGAAGATGTCAAACTCGTCCTAGGCTCTTTCGGTAACTTGGGTCTGCTGTTCAAATGGTACACGCCTATCGCAAACGGAAATTTTCAATATGGGAATTTTTCTTTCCATTTGCACAAATCATCGACCAACCGGTTCCCCTGTAAATGGTAAACAACCAATATTAATGCCTGGCACAGACCATTTAATTTGGCGAAACCGCAGTTGAGCAACCGTTCACATACTTGCCAACATGCGGAAATCACACAATCACACACTTTCACGGCACTGATAAGGCTATCTACAACTGTGCATAATCTTGCATAAGCGTAGAGTCACGCGATCGGCGGGGACCACATAAGCCCTGATTTCATATCGGAAAAAAAAGCTTCTTGGCACGGGTCAACGTTCACCTGCAAATTTGCTCTCACCTAATTCATTTGACTCCTAATAGCCTGTTCCGAGGCCACAGACGTAATGGTCACCATAGAAAAGCCAACAATATCGTACCGTTCTGTCTCACCCGGATCAAGGTGATGAATCCGGTTAGCCAAATGAAACGAGAATGTAATACGATATTTGAAGATGCAGACTCTGCCAATCGAAATAACTTTGTCCCATCTCAGAGCTTTCTATGATGCTCTCCTATATCTAGTGGTAAACTGCTAAACGGCACAGAAACCAGCTTTAGGCGCGCACTGATTTCAAATAACTGTCACTTGTATTAAAAACAGATTTGTGGGTAGGGACAAAAACATAAAAGGGCGGGGGAGAGGAGATTAATGTCTACATCTATTTCTAAACAGTTGCCTAATCAGAAAGCAAGCGAAAATACCGACATCACCCGTGAACAACACAGTAACCAAGTTTATATTAGACAGGGCAAGTTGTGAAAATTTAAACAAAGAGTTAACGTTTACCGACCCGGTTTTTATAACTTCAGGTATAAAAAAAAATACAATAACTGGGGCGGAAGCCACATCAGCGCTTTGTTGGCTTTAATGCAGGGCCTCTATGCTGGTCGGATATTTTGGTTTTGTGTAGGGAGGAAAACCAAAGCACCCTCCCTGTTCGCTATATTCGCATACTCCACAAGTTCGGTTTCAATACTGACACAAAGTTGAAGGCCTTGTGTGAAACAGCGTTTAGATTTCAAAATGTGTTAAAACGCAAACGAAGGTAAATTGGCACTAGCTGTCATCATTATACCATTAAGTTGAGTTTACTGTAGTCGTTTTTTCCTCCGCAGAGATATATCAAGAAATCCCATCGGACCTATTTTAACTTCAGACACTTTTGCTGGATTTCACAAGATGGTTTACTTGTAAGTGCTATGTATATAACTCTTTGATTTTTTATTTTTTTTCTAGGGAAATGCTGTTTCTCGCCATAAATTTTATCATTTTAGTGTTTGTAGCCGGTGACGTCTTTTAAAAGAAACTATTTTCTTTCAACACGTCGATTATTGTTTTAGACATATGACTAAATGTGGTCTTCAGCACATTGAGAGTGGTAGCTTCCGAGCAATGGACAAATTGAAGGAAATGTAAGTTACTCCAATATACTTCATTCTCGGTCCAGGTCGTTTAAGGCCTGGATTATTGGATTAAGAAAGTAGTCATGTATGTTGGGAATTAAGCCCCGTTACGGATTTACGCATACTATTTTGGATTTACGCATACTAATTTGGATTTCCTCCATACTAATGAAGTGCCTAGGTAAATCATTAATATTCAAACTGTCTAGGTAAAGTGTCTTCCTCCATACTAATAAGCGTCGCTCTAGTACAATACAAACAATAAACTTGCCTAAACTTGCCCGTTATTAATTAACCCTGATTGGAAAAATCTGTTATGTGTTAAAATTATAAGCGCAAATTTTAACGAAAGCGCTATTGTTCTTGTAATCGCTTTGCTGCGAAAGTCTATCTCCGAGACTTTCAGTTTATTCGAAAAGTTTATCATGAACATGGCTTTTTTTCACTAGCGTCCATGTTTTTTAAACTGCTTTGAGCGCTTGTTTAACTGTCCGTGATTCGGAAACGCTAACAACCACAAATTTTTGAAAGCGTAATAAGGTTCTCTAGGGGCGCTTTCCATTCGGCCAAAAATTCCAACATTTCCGGTCCGAAACTGAATGGAACGGTAAAAATTCCGGGAAATGTTTTCGAAAATTTAGGAAAACGTTTTCAGTGCACCCTCTTTTCCGGAAAATCGGAATAACCGGAAAATTCCGTTCCATTCGACCATTCCTGCTCGGGCCTAGTTTCTCCGAGCATGGAAATCGAGTTCAACATGGCTGATGCAAAGGCTACTAAACATAATATTAGTGCTCAATCTGACAAACGACTGAAATATCTTAGTTCAACATCATTGCAGTGGATATGCCTCAACACGCTTTAGTGAGTACTGCGAAAATACCTGTGGGCTACGTGAAATGTGAGCAGAACTGCTGTGAAAAGCTCGCTCGTCATTCGAAATCGACTCTTGAACTCGTCAGGAAAATAAAAAGGTATCGTACCCTAAATGTAGTCGCGGACTCCTTTTAAATTCTTACGATAAAAGTTATATTGTCACCCTCACCTAATACATGGTTTATTTCAACTTCAGCGTCGTCGATCGAGCAACCAGAAAGCAATTAAACAAAGGTAAAAAAGTCCTCCGTTTGATTTCGTATTTTCGCGCGAAACTTGAAACCATTGACCTGGAACGGGTTAGTCCAAGGAACGGGAAAATACTGTTCCATTCGTCGCATGGAATACCCGTAATTTCAAACCGGAAAATTTTGTCGAATGGAAAGCGCCCTAGCTTTCTTTGAAAACGTTCTCCAATTTTCGAAACTGGGCTCTTTTAACCGCCATTGGTTCATGAAAATACCTGTTAAGTTTTTATCTGAACTCTCAGCTTTGCTAACAAGAGAGAAAGAGAGAATTAATTCTCAGCTAACTGCTCGAGTTTTCCGCTCCGTTAGTCACGAACTGAACTCCACTTAATTCAACCCTAGATTTGCATACAAACTCGAACGGAGAAACCCATGGGACAGCTCTATCATTGAAATGACAACAATAGCACTTCGGAGCGCTAATTAAATTGTCAACACGCGACAATAAATATTTTTGAACAGCACGTTTTCTTAAGAGACTTTATTGCTTGTTAATAGAGAGATTTGAAATGAATAAAAAATACATTTATTGACAACGAAAGCTCCAACAACTACAAAGTGTTTAACACAAAGTAAATCAGGAAATTAGGATGCAATGAACAATAAGACTGAAGTCCCCTTAACAAAGAAATAAACTGCAATAGAAAACCACACTAGATATCGGTTTGAAATACATTTTTATTGAGAACAAAACACAGTAGTTCTAGTCTTCATCTTGTGGAATGGGTTGCTTCACAAACAATCGATTAAGCAAGAATTTCCGCTTATCAATGGTTAGTTCTGTCGATTCTAACTCGCCAATCAAATCCATCTGTACCTTTCAGATCTTTTTGGGTTTCCATCACTTTTTGGAAGGTGTAATCTTTCTTCATCGCTCGCATCCACTGCAAATACTCTAAAAATACTTTTCTCAGTTCTTTTCTGTAGAGAGGAAGGAGAGCGTTCTGCGCTTTAAAGTGAGCTACATTTTCCGAATCTCCGTTCCTTTCGTACTTGTCGACCAAAGCATTGAACTGAACCTCGTGGCGTTCCTGCGCTTCATCTAATATGCGCGACCAAGGGTTTAACTCTCTGTCACTTCTTGGAAAGAATCCGTTTCTTGGCTAGATTGAGAGTCTTCACTGTCTTCATAATATCCATTACCTCGTTGAAGAAGGCAGTGCTTATAACCGTCGATCCAAGACATTTTTTGGGGGTTTGAACAGCACGAACTTTGACAGCAAACTGAACGGCAAGTGGAACGCCGCCTTTAAAACAAGCAGTGAAACTGTGAAGCTTATGGGACGCGCTTCTTAGCGTGTTCCACTTCTTCCTTTCTAACAAGTTTGGAAGGTATTCTCGTGTCCATCTGAGCCAGAACAAATTGGCTAAATACTGTGCTTGCCTTCAAGCACGTCTACAGCTGAGGTCATCTTTATCAAATATACCCGGTGGTAAGTCTGGACACGGACGTAAATGCAACAAATGATTAGGGGTCAGTGGCTGCTCGTCAAGGGCGCTGTCACTGTTCCGAGTAAGAGGTCTGGAATTTAAAATGTTCACCACCTCTGCCATCACAGTTGAAAGTACTTCATCAGAGACTAACTGCTCTTTTAGA
>JAHPZR010055561.1:52500-70000 GCA_019787425.1 Platygyra sinensis | reverse complement strand
CTGAGAATGGACTGGGGCTTGCTTACTAGTCTCGACAGGGTGTGTCCACTGAGGCTGGAGTGGAATTTGTTTACTAGTCTCGACTGTGTGTCCACTGAGACTGGACTGGGACTTGCTTACTAGTCTCGACTGGGTGTGTCCTCTGAGACTGGACTGGAACTTGCTTACTGTTAGTCTGCTGTTTTAAGGGTAGCTGAACTCGTTGGGGCCAATTACTTGATACTGATGGGGCCTTTAATCTCGCAGTCTCCTTTGCACTGTGCAGCCCAACTTTCTGTCCATGAAGGGCGTTACCTGATGCAGGTGATTGCTCTGAAGGTACACATACTTGCACAGCTGTGCCTTCAAAGGGAATAGGCTGCACCACAACATTTGCCCTTTCATCACTCCAGTAAGGTTCTTCATATAAACAGCATAGTTCAGTTCCTTGTGCAACAGATGACTCAAGTTCCATAGACACAGTGTCTATATTGTCTACATTACCAAACTCATTTTCTACTTCAGCTTGCTTGTAAACATCAAGGCTAACTGCTGCCCTCTCTTCTTCCATTTGGGCCTCCATAAACTCTCTTTCATACTGTAATTTTGTCATTTTCCGTTTTAATTCTTGCTCTTTTAGTAACTGTTTTGTTTTCAACTGTGCAAGAGCTAATTTCTCCTTTCTCTTCACCACCGAAGATGAAATTGAACTAGAATATGACGATTTACTTTCATGACTTCTTCTAGATTTCTTGGTCAGTGATAACGACCTTTCGCTCACTTCCTTCGATTCAAGCTTCGACTTCTTAAACCACGATTCGATAACATTGTCAAAGGTCAATTTCCGTGACATTTGCTCATCGTAACTAACGCGAGCCTTCTCAAGCTCTTCCTCATAACAAAGTAATTCAAGACATTCAATGTACTCTTCATGTGTACTTACGAATTTGCGCCAAACTTCGTCATACGATTTCCGCTTGGACTTCAAGTCCTCCAAAGTTCCACAGTTTTCCATAAGCTCTTCGATGTTTCCTTGTAGCTTTGTTAGAGCGCCAATGTACCCGGCTCGAGATTTATACATGCCTCTCGCCCTTTCGGCTCTTTCACCTTCTAAATCACCCCTTGTGTTTGCCATTTTTAAGCGTGAACTTCTTCTCAATTGCAGGGGAATCACAACACCATCGTCTGACGAAGCTTCTCGCACATGTTTTCGACGAGATTTGTCAGAAATAGGAAGCGATTTCACAGACGTAGTACTTGTTAATTAGATGCAAGTATTCACTTCAAGCCGTTCCAAACTTGTATGGCGGCGGGGAAATATTAAACACGCCGGCCCAAACTCATCGAGCGGTCACAACAGCACAAATACACGAATTTTCTCCCTCTGAAAACAGCACGACTTACCAAACTCGTCGAGCAGCTGTAAATTAAACAAGACGTCCAGTTAAGCGACGATTAACAAACAAATTCTTTCCCTTCTGGAGAAAACAGCACAACGTTCCAACTCGTCGAGTGGCGGGAAATTAATACAACGTTAAGTCGAGCGTTCAAAGGCAAACAAAGTCAATTTCCTCCCTGAGGAAAACGGCACGACGTTCCAAATTCGTCGAGTGACGATAAATAATACAAATAGACGAATACTTTCCCTTGAGAAAGCAGCACGACGTTCCAAATTCGTCGAGCGGCGGGAAATCAAGGCGTCCAGATCAGTGACGATAAACAAACAAAGTATTTCCTCCCTGAGGAAAACAGAACGACGTTCCAAACTCGTCGAGCGGCGACAAATGATTCAAACAGAAGACTTTCCTCCCCGAGGAAAAGAGCACAACGTTCCAAACTGGTCGAACGGCAACGAACTATACAAATAGAAGACTTTCTCCCTGAGGAAAACAGCACGACGTTCCAAACTGGTCGAGCGGCAACGAACCATACAAGACTTTCCTCCCTGAGGAAAACAACACTGGAACTTCTCCAAGCGAAGTGATCCAGATTCGAGTAAACAGTTCTTTAACTGTAACCTTAGTGGCTCATTTTAATAACAAACGTGCCTGAAGCACATAAAAAAACTGTTTAAACTGACTGGGAATATAAACGACCCAGAATTACAAAAATACTGCTCACGAAGCGACTTGCAAATCCTCCAGCATGTGAGAAACTGTCACATGATATTACGTAACAAACAAACCGGAAATGAAAATAACAATACGGAAGTAAAATGGTAGCCACAGTTCGTGCTGTTCAAACCCCCAAAAAATGTCTTGGATCGACGGCTATAAGTACAACCTTCTTCAACGAGGTAATGGATATTACGAAGACAGTGAAGACTCTCAATCTAGCCAAGAAACGGATTCTTCCCAATCTAGCCAAGAAACGGACTCTTTCCAAGAAGTGACAGAGAGTTAAACCCTTGGTCGCGCATATTAGATGAAGCGCAGGAACGCCACGAGGTTCAGTTCAATGCTTTGGTCGACAAGTACGAAAGGAACGGAGATTCGGAAAATGTAGCTCACTTTAAAGCGCAGAACGCTCTCCTTCCTCTCTACAGAAAAGAACTGAGAAAAGTATTTTTAGAGTATTTGCAGTGGATGCGAGCGATGAAGAAAGATTACACCTTCCAAAAAGTGATGGAAACCCAAAAAGATCTGAAAGGTACAGATGGATTTGATTGGCGAGTTAGAATCGACAGAACTAACCATTGATAAGCGGAAATTCTTGCTTAATCGATTGTTTGTGAAGCAACCCATTCCACAAGATGAAGACTAGAACTACTGTGTTTTGTTCTCAATAAAAATGTATTTCAAACCGATATCTAGTGTGGTTTTCTATTGCAGTTTATTTCTTTGTTAAGGGGACTTCAGTCTTATTGTTCATTGCATCCTAATTTCCTGATTTACTTTGTGTTAAACACTTTGTAGTTGTTGGAGCTTTCGTTGTCAATAAATGTATTTTTTATTCATTTCAAATCTCTCTATTAACAAGCAATAAAGTCTCTTAAGAAAACGTGCTGTTCAAAAATATTTATTGTCGCGTGTTGACAATTTAATTAGCGCTCCGAAGTGCTATTGTTGTCATTTCAATGATAGAGCTGTCCCATGGGTTTCTCCGTTCGAGTTTGTATGCAAATCTAGGGTTGAATTAAGTGGAGTTCAGTGCGTGACTAACGGAGCGGAAAACTCGAGCAGTTAGCTGAGAATTAATTCTCTCTTTCTCTCTTGTTAGCAAAGCTGAGAGTTCAGATAAAAACTTAACAGGTATTTTCATGAACCAATGGCGGTTAAAAGAGCCCAGTTTCGAAAATTGGAGAACGTTTTCAAAGAAAGCTAGAGAACCTTATTACGCTTTCAAAAATTTGTGGTTGTTAGCGTTTCCGAATCACGGACAGTTAAACAAGCGCTCAAAGCAGTTTAAAAAACATGGACGCTAGTGAAAAAAAAAGCTATCGTCATGATAAACGTTTCGAATAAACTGAAAGTCTCGGAGATAGACTTTCGCAGCATAGCGATTACAAGAGCGATCGATAGCGCTTTCGTTAAAATTCGCGCTTATAATTTTAACACATAACAGATTTTTTCCAACAGGGTTAATTAATAACCGACAAGTTTAGGCAAATTTATTGTTTGTATTGTACTAGAGCGACGCTTATTAGTATGGAGGAAGACACTTTACCTAGACAGTTTGAATATTAATGATTTACCTAGGCACTTAATTAGTATGGAGGAAATCCAAATTAGTCTGCGTAAATCCGTAACGGGGCTTAATTCCCAACATGCATGACTACTTGAGAAGATATAGACAAAAATTTTAAAAGAAAAATAAACGCTCTAACGTGTCGTTTCGTTGACTCCTTAACTCAGTCATAAGCTAGTATATATCTACACTGAACGATCTTCATTTGATAACAGGGAGCTCTAGATTGGACTACGAGTAGGAGATTGAGAATCGTACTCGTTCTCAATCTCGCACTCGTGGTCCAATCTAAAGCTCCCTAATGTCGGGAGAGGTGACAACGAAACGTCATGTTATTTCCAACTGTACCTTAAATTATGTGTATGAAAATAGGAGATCTGTTTTAACGAGAAAAAAAAGAGCATATAAGGAACGTTAAAACAGCGGCCAAAGGCTCCAGGATTGCAAATTAATCATGCATGATCCAGTGCCATTGACTATTTAACAATTATTCCTCTCGCCCTCATGGGCTCTGAGTCAATAGCCCATGAGGCCGAAGGCCGAATGGGCTATTGACTCAGAGCCCATGAGGGCGAGAGGAATAATTGTTTTAGTAAAATCCAACTAGTTGGTCAAAAAAATATCGAGACAAAACATCTTTCACTAGTTAAAGCCATTGTTTTGGTTTTCAAAGCCGGTGCTTTTCGCTACTAGTGGGCTATAACAAATAACCTACTAGTAGCTCAACCAATCAGAACGCAGCATTGATAATAGACCACTAGTTGGATTTTCCTAAATATAATAACACTCCCTCTCATCGGCAAAGGTGATTTTTGAGTCAGATCAGAAAGTTTTTTGGAATCTTGGCACACCATGACGACTACCAATACGGACAAAGACTCGTTCCTCTCGAAGGACAAAAAAAAACACTCTTCTTAACAAAAAAACGTTTTCCATGGTATTCTATATATCAAACTAAATTCTGCTTTTTTAACGGCAATTTCATTCCTTTTTCGTTACAGGTTGAAGTTTAGGTTGTCAAAAGTTGATGTTTTTTAAAACATTCTTAGCCATTCAGATAAGGTTTTTTTTTTATTTTGGTGGCCTTGGCCGGTGAGGTTGGTGTAGCTATATTATTCACAATTGGGTTAATTTCTAAGTGACCATGAAAAGAATCATGATAAACGCGTGTTTTAAAGTTTTTATCACTCGTATCTTCTATCGGCGGACTCTTACCTGCTATTGCCTTTTCCAAAACAAAAATAAAATTTGTGTGTATTTAATTTTAAGTGGCCGTTTAAAGGGCTAAGGAAGTTGGGAAAACTCTTATCGAGAAGACCAAGGGGATGCCGCGGCCGCCTGATAGAGGTGGTCGGTTATTCGGGGTTTTATTTACAGTGCTTGGATAATAATTTCACAACTTTGATAACTGGTGACTTGACCCTTATTATGTGTTTGTGACGTAACCTCCCCCCCCCCCCCCCCATTTTGGGTCACATCTAGCCAATTTTGATGAATTTTCGGTGCAAAATGATCTTGTAAAGATCTATTCATTGAAACACCTATACATGATATAGTTTACTACCCCTGGAAGTTTTGGAACTTTTCTGCGATAAACATGCAGTGTCTAGTGCATTTGTTTTTTTGACCTTTTTTAACCTTTTCTTTGCGAGCTAGTTTATGGTATACTTAATATCCATGAAGATTTTGACTTTTTTAAGTTTTTCGTTCTTTTCTTTCACAAAATATCGTTTGTCAGAGCTATTACTTCCTCAGTTGGTGCTAATGCTATTTTTGGAGTAATAAAAAGATCAATGGCTTTCATACATGGGTTTAAGGGGTCTATCAATAATAAAATTCAAAAAGACCGGGCACTTTAGGGCAGAAATGCCGTAATAACGAGTGGCTCAATAGGTGACCGCTAATACAGGCTCCACTCTAATAATCTGGTTAGTGTTTCAAAAAAACCGTGATTTCTATTTGCCATCTTTAATCATATCTTGCAGTAATCTTCCCTTTAACATGCTGTCGCATATAGAGCCAGGTACCTTTGAAGGTCTCTCTGAGAGTCTCCTAAATTTGTAAGTTTTCATTTCATTTGTTTTTTAATTTAGATAATTTTGGAACGGGCGGGTTATGGGCGGATCGGATCTAATGCTTAGCATATTAATATATGAATTGAACGGTATGACTTCAGCCTGTTGATGTACATGTGGTCACCGAGTTGTCTCGTGAGCAAGCGTTTTACTCTTAACCACTTTTGATACTCGTTGCTCCTCAGTCGGAGTATAAATGAGAGAACGCCAAATGAAGAGGCGATCTCTTAAACTGCCAGATGGAAAAAAAATGTCGGGTAGGATCCCAGTAATGAGTACAACTGGTATTTAATTCAAAGTCGCTTTTAATGCTTGCTGCTTTGGCCCCTGTGTAATTTTATGGAATTCCATGTAATCATTCTATTTCTTCACGTAAATGTTGGTATTTTGATTCATGATGACGTTCATTAATCTGTGTACGGAAATTTTCCTTTCATCAGAGAAATTTCATAATGAGAGATTATTAGAGATTTACTTGTGGTCAACAATGAAGTCTTTGGTACTGGGTTGGGTTGCATGTCGGGCTAACTGAAATGAATTTAAATATTTCCATAAGGTCTGACTGTTTGAGTCATCTGTTTGATCTCACTCAATAAGAATTGTAAACCGCCATGAGACGATATGTGATATGTGCGGTATATAAATTCATTCATTCATTCATTCATTCATGTTCAGAGCCCTCATCGCGCCGGTTCTGGAGACCTTTGTCGATTTTTATAATAATATAAATTCTAAAATAGTGATCATCACTCCGGGATTATTCCCTGACGTGTCTCGTTAAACTATCGTAGACTCAGTTCTTGATGGATTTTTTGAAACATGCGCTAAGACCGTATCCCATCCCTCACTACTCCTTTTCATCAATGCAGCCAAACGTTTGGTGTTGGTATTCTTCGAAACAGCCACCAGCATGAGCATGGCTTTAGTATAGACAAGGTTTGCCACTTCACTTTGCAGAGTGTTGCTAACTAGCTTAGTATTAAAAGAATAAGATAAAAAAGGCTATAAAGACCCATTTGTCTTGACTTAAGATCTTTTCCCAATTTCTTACAGGCGTCTTCTAAGTAATACTCTCACAACAATAGCTGATGGAACATTTCGCCGTTTTAGAAATCTCAAGCAATTGTAAGTGTCTTCTCTTAGTTGTATTGACTCTGGCGAATGGCTGACGCTCGCGGAAACTTGAACGGCTTAACATTTAGTGTTTTTCGCCTTTTTCTTTTGTTGCTGTTGTTTTTCTTTTTTTTTACATTTCAACCGCTGAGTTGTGCTTGCATTGCGGGCTTCTCATTTTGATCAAAACCTGACCGATTATCTAGACAGATTTTTCAAAGTACACAACTTGACCCTTGACGCGGCTTAGTATTAGAAGTTAATGTAGGGTAATTCTACTTCATTGCAACACACAACAAAACACAAACACTAAACACATGCCTGGGTTATTGATAATTTTTTCATTTTGTCATCTGTAGTAGCATTACGTTCTACATGATATTTTTATTCCAGGCGACTGCATAATAACAGGTTGACAACCCTTCCAGATTTAACTGGTCTTACCAGTACGGATTACCTGTAAGTTAAAATTAACTTTGACATTATGCCACAGTGGCGGAACCAGACGTTGAGCTTAGAGAGGGGGGACGGGGGGGGGGGGGGGGTGGTGTTTGATTCACTTGCCCTGCTGGCTTTTCTCCCTTCTTTCATTTCTTCTTTTTTTACTCAAAATTAGGTGGGGGGGGGGGGGAACTAGCCCCCGGGTCCCTCCCCTAGATCTGCTACTGTGCCATGTTATCTATTGTTGAATGAATTGTCATTTTATCCCCACAGCATTATTGTCTGATTGCACGACTATTAGTCGAAAATATTGTCAGTCTCCAGCGTCTCTTAAATAAATAAGTGATGGTTATATCCACATGCACCTTCAGAACTGCCTCTTAACCTAAGTGGCTTTAAGCGAATTGTTAAATACATGAAAGTGGGGCCATGCCTAATCCTCCTTCTTTCCTTTCGCCGATCATTGTTGTCTATTTTAATGTTAGGGTTCTTGTGGATCTAGTCGAAAATCTCTTCAGTTGCTACTTTTTAACATCTTATATAAAATCCTAAGAAGTGGGGATAACAATGAAAAAGGTTAATTTTGTAGGAGGTTAGGGATTTACTAGATCTATTCATTTATTTATTGATTTATTGATTTATTTATTTATTTATTTACTTTTTTATTTATCTATTTATTTTTTACAATTTCCTCCACCACATTACAAATACATTGCATTGCATTGCATTGCATTGCATAATAACAGACTGGCAAACCTCGCAGAGTTTCCCATGCATCGTCAATTATCATCATCATCAATCTTTATTTATACACGAGATCATATCACTTTACATGGTCTTCCTAGGAATCGTGTTTAAAACTAGACTAAAATACTCTAAGGAACTACTGACTATAATGTTAAAAATACAAAAACTTACATTATGAATGATAAGAGTTACAATGGGTCAAGGTGTATTAGAAAAAATCTTTCCCATGAAATGAAGTTTTAAAAACATTTCAACTAGACAGTTTTCTAATCTCTGAGGGAATCTTGTTCCACAGAACAGATCCTCTGTAGTGTAGGCTCCCTTTTGCAGACTCAGTTCTGGGTCTGGGGACATAATAACTCATCTCAGAATTTCTGAGATTGTGTGAATGTAAATTTGAGGTGTTGGTAAAGATCCCCCTCAGATACGCTGGGGAAAGATTATTATGGATTTTATACATTGTATGGAGTATCTACATAACAACACGTTAAAGCAGTGTTCTAAGTAAAGATTAAATTCTTAGTTCTCGCTGTAAGAAATATTCTGGTTTGTTGTGAACCAAACTGGCCTGAGTGTTCTCCCATTACCCTCGGGGCAGCGCATACTAAATTGGCCTATTATTCCGTTGTTGGTTGAACCTAATCATAATTCCTCCGTTTTGGGCCTGTTCAGCTCAAATCCTGAACACCGTCAAAATATATGTAACTGTTAAAACAGATTTCGGGCCAATATAGATCTCTAACAAAGCAGGTAATGTCATCAGTGTAATGGGGGTAATTAACGACTATATTGGACGAGATTGAGCAAAATGTCGCGAATTGTTGGTGGCGAGCAGATAAATCATCAACCGAAGCTAAAGGCTGGGGCAAATTATTGATCTGCGAGACACTGACAAATCACGGTATTTTGCGATAATCGAGTTCATTAATTGTTTTAATTTATCATTCGATCACCAAGGTTGTTTTCATATTTAAATCAGTCTATGACAGCTCAAGAAAGCGAGAGGCCATTTTTCAACCGACAGCGTGGTTACAATTACGCATGAGCAGAATATTATTTGCAGCAAAACTCATTAATGTAGACGGTACTAAGCATGTTCAGACCATTATTTGTAGGCAGTTAGTTGCAGGTTACGTGGTGGGCTTTCGGCCCATGAAAACGAAGTGGAAAATGCATCGAATGATAATTTAATTGCTTTGCAGTTTATTGAAAGTTTATGTCCTGACAGCGTTTAATAATGTCTGTATTCCTCAAAGTATCCGAATACTCCCGAAACATAAATTTAAAGTTTATTTACATCAGCTCACTTTACGTGTTCTGGAACTGGAGGATTTTTATGTTGACACACCCTACTCAGTTTAGTTCATAAATTAAGCAAGATGAATGTATGATAGGCTTGCAATTCTGTAATTTTGCAACGTATTGTAATAACTCTAGTTCTATCTTCTATCTTTCCTTTCCTTTTTCTTTTTCTTTCGAATTCCTTTCCTTTTCTTTCTTTTCTTAATCTCCTCCTATTGAATTACGTTATGTTCAAGTGTCCTCTGCCCGCCACAACAGGCTGAACTATACGCGAGCAAAGGAAGTTGGTATGACCTGTGTATAATTCTGTAAGAGAATGTATGAGTTGTCGTGACCGACATCAAGCGCATAGTTTGCGCAATAAAATTGATTTTAGCATAACCCGTTAGATGACTACGGGTTATGTAGTACATTTTATACATATATATATGGATTTTATACATATATATATATGGATTTATGAAAATGATGTCAAAAGTCTTTGCACCAAAAGAGCCATCATTCCTTTTAATTTTTCTGTCGTCTACTTTGGAGATGGTCAATGGCAAGAAAAACTGAAACGCTTGAGCAGGGCGCCATTTCTTTAACACTGTTTTGATAAATCCAGTTATAATCCATCAAAACTTTTCGCTCGCGCGCGATTGGTCTAAACACGTAACGTAACCGAATATCCCCCAGCTAAAACTGGGGGATATCCGATAATAATAATAATATTAATAATAATAATAATAATAATAATAATAATAATAATAATAATAATAATAATAATAATAATAATAACAACTTTATTTATCCTGGTAAAATAATAGACCGGTCAGTCAGTCAACAAAGGTTATACCCCAGTAATATACCCCAATTTTCAAAACTGCACGCGTTGCGTAAACGATTTGAAGGATAATAAACACGATAGTCTCCATTTGGGGCGAAAAAATGCTTGGATATTTGTCCTTTAACATTATCTGTTCCTCGAAGCTGCGCTCTCAGAAAACTGCTCGCTTCTCGGAACAGATAATGTCCGCGTTTTCGCGCCAAATGGAGACTATTGTTTATATATATGTAATAACAATATGGCCCATTATTGTCTTAGCACGATAATGGGTTTTATGCAGGGGCGGGGCATTATCTTATCTTATGGTACAAGCTGCAGAGGTTGATAACAATAACGATAATGGGCTACACCACACACGGAGAGAGCTACAAATTCGTGAGCTCTGCTCTCCCTCGCCCCTTTTTCTGCCAGCGCCGATCGTGATAACTGTTTAGCTTGCGAAGCTTTCTTCACTTTCTTCCGTTGGAAACAGGCAAGTTCAACTTTTGTAGCCCTAACCTTTACTCAAATTAGTCTGTTCAACACCATTTTGGCTATTGGTAGGCTTCGGTTTACCTTGCTGTTAGTGCCCGCTTGTTTACTACATCTATGGCTAAACATCGCGTGCTAATAATTGGGCACTCTTTCGTTCGCCGACTTTCGGCGTTTTTGCAGAAGAAGCGGCACATGCATGCGTTTACCAGCCTTCGTGATATTGCGGATATTCATTTTCATGGCGTTGGAGGCCGCACAATCGGGAAATTTCGTAAGTTTGACTTAGAGGTCGCACGTCAAATTGCTCCCAAAATCATTATTTTGGAGCTCGGGCCCAATGATCTCGTTAAGCTCGCACCTGAGACTGTTGGCTCAGAGCTAGAAAATTTAGTTCGAGATTTACATGATGTACACTCAGTTGAAGTTGTTATAGTAGGGCAGGTTTTGCGGCGACGTACGCGGGACTCAGAGGAGTATAATTGTAAGGTGGGCAAGCTCCACCAATATCTTAAGGTAGTGCTCGAACATTTGCCTTTTTGTTATTACTGGCGACATAGAGGTTTCTGGAACTGCAAACGAGACCTTTATTTACCTGATGGGGTCCATCTAAACAATTTAGGTTACTACAAATTTACGCGTAGTATTCGGGGAGCTGTTTTGAAGGCTGTAAAGTTAGTGGGTGTGTCCGTCCATTAAGTCAATCGTCAAAGGCCATATTTTAACGGCGGTACCACAAAATATTCAATACACGCATCACATCATGTATACCGATTTTTCGCAGGCTATATTTGAATTTGTATTTACTTGCACTTGACATTTATGGCGTAATTAGTGTGTTATCACCTGGCGGCTATTGTTATACTACATTAGTGTGCCCAACACACTCCGGCCATTATAGGACAACAGTCCTCTTGAAATGTCTCGGATTGTATTGCACTTGACATTTATGGCGTAATTAGTGTGTTATCACCTGGCGGCTATTGTTTTACCGCATTAGTGTGCCCAACACACTTAGGCCATTATGGGACAAAAGTCCTTTGTGAAATGTCTCGGATTTTTGGTTTTGTTATGTTGCCTGCTTCTATGTGTACTTGACATTCGTTGGTTTTCGCCCAAGCCTTTACTGAATGTCTCGGATCTCTTTGTTCTGATTTGCTTGTGCCATTGGGCTCATTGGCTTAAGTGTTTCCACCCTACTAAGACAAGGGAAGGACACCCACTAATTTTGAGCTTCGCATTGTCTTAATCGGTTATACGTTTAAGTAATATAATTTCAATTTCTCATAAGCATGCCTCCTAAACGAGCCTCTAAGCGCCGGGCGTCAAAAAGCACCACATCTGCGGTAGCGGCGAAACAGCGGCGATCAGAGGGTCAGCCAGCGTCCTTGCCTGAGAGCACAACGCTTGTACAAACTCCACAGTTCAGCCCCACAGTCCTGGGTGAGATAATCTCCAACGCGATATCGGGGGCCTTACAGTCAGCCGGCATTGGCCCCCTCAACATCTCTCCCGCAGTTGGCGACCAGAGCATCAGTAATCAGCCTATCTCGCAACCCACCGTGGTTGAAGATGCCGCCTCGAAGGAGATTGCAGACCTGACGAACGCTGTGGCTCCGGGTAGGCTAACCTTTGCGTCCGAGAAACCAGATGACACGTTTTCCAGTGTTACTTTTGACCTCGAGTCTCGCGTCTCGGACCGTATCAAGGCAAAGATTTGGGCCAACGAATACGTTGACTTCGGGTCTCTCCTCTCCGTAACACCGGAGGAGTCCAAATATCGATTATCTGTCACCCATAGCCATGATCAGCCTAGTCTTTGCCTTGAGCACGTTAAGCCCAAACGGCGTAGCTTATCCATTGATCAATGGGTGACTGCGTTTAATGTGTTTGTAGCCGTTTATACAATTAGAGTTCCTAATGCGATAAGTTCTCTGATGAAGTATTGTGAGGTGGTCAGGGACATTGCAGCAAAACAAGGTAACTGGCGATATTATGACGAGCAGTTCCGATTTCTTCGCCAGTCTAAACCTGACAGATACCCATGGGATAACGTGGCTTGGGAATTATGGCAACAGGCTATGCATAGCTCCCTCATCGCCTCACGCCAAAATTCGAACTATGATTTTCGAGCTCGGCGGCCCAACCAGCGTCCTTTTCAGTCCTTTCCCAGAGGGGTTTGTTGGAGATTTCATTCCGGTCAGTTCTGCAGGGGCTGCAATTTTAAACACTCCTGCTTCAAATGTGGGGCCGTCCATCCAGCAAGCCAATGCAGCGCTAACAGAGCGAGCAGTAACCCAAGCAATGCAGCCTCTAGCATGCCCTCTGGGGGTGACAGTCAGGGACGAACATCGGTTGCTGAGCCGCGGGCCAACGCCGGTAAGGCCCGACCGTCTCGCCTTTTATCTTAAGGGTTATAACAACGTAACCTCAGACTATCTTATCCGAGGCTTTCTTCACGGTTTTTCAATACGATAGTTTGGTTCTCTCCTTGCAATCCGATCCCCAAATCTGAAGAACGCCATGGACAATCCTACTAGCGTTAATGATAAGTTGTCAAAAGAGCTCGCAGCGGGCAGAATTGTAGGTCCGTTTGATTCCCCTCCCTTTGAAACCTTTAGAGTATCGCCCCTAGGCATCGTTCCCAAAAAGCTGCCAGGAGAATTTAGGTTAATTCATCACTTGTCTTACCCGGAGGGTCTTTCTGTCAATGATGGTATGCCCAAAGAGTTAGCCACCGTAAGATATGCCACTGTCGATGACGCTGTTCGGCTCATTAAAGCAATAGGAAAGGGCTGTTTTCTGGCTAAGACAGACATTAAATCCGCTTTCCGTATCATTCCCGTAGCTCCCCGCGATTTTCCACAGCTAGGGATGGAATGGCAAGGGAAATTCTTTTTTGACAAATGCCTGCCCATGGGGTGCTCGTCGTCCTGTAATATTTTTGAAACATTCAGCACTGCGCTAGAATGGATTGCTAAAGATACATTGCGAGCGTCGTCGGTCTTACATATTTTAGATGACTTCTTATTTATTGCACCTTCTGAGGCAAAATGTCAGGTAGACCTCGATAATTTCCTTTGCGTGTGCCGTCGTATAGGCGTTCCGATAGCGGATGAGAAAACTATGGGCCCAACCAATGCTTTGCAATTCGCAGGGATAACCTTAGATACGGCCTTGATGGAGGCTCGTCTTCCAGAAGACAAGCTTGCCAAATGCCGTACCCAGTTGGCTGATTTTTGCTCGCGAAAAAGCGTCACTCTGAAAGAGCTGCAATCTTTAATAGGGCTTCTCAATTTTGCCTGCTGTGTTGTGGTTCCTGGTCGTGCTTTTCTACGCCGTTTGATAGACTTGACGAGAGGTATCCGAAAACCCACCCATCACGTTCGATTAACCAAGGAATGTAAAAACGATCTCAACGTATGGCTGGAATTTTTGAGTGTGTACAATGGCAAATCCTTTTTCCTCGGCTCGCGTTGGGCCACTTCCAAAAACCTCAATTTATTCACGGACGCGGCGGGATCCTTGGGTTACGCCGCAATATTTGGCAAACATTGGTGTTTTGGAGAGTGGCCCTCCGCTTGGAAACAATTCAATATCACTATCTTAGAGTTTTTTCCGATTGTCCTGGCTATTGAGATTTGGGGACCGCTTATGCGTGACAAATGTATTGTTTTCTTTTCGGATAATTAGGCAGTTGTTGAGATAATCAATAGGCAAACTTCTAAGGATCGTTCAGTTATGGCTTTGCTTAGGCACTTTGTTCTCTGCACTCTTAAATACAATATTTTGTTTCGTGCTAGGCACATCGCTGGTCGCGTTAACCGCGAGAGCGATGCTTTATCTCGCTTACAGGTAGAGAAATTCAGATCACTAGCTCCTTACGCAGAAGAACAACCGACACCGGTTCCAGCGGGCTTACTTCCCCACAACTGGTGCATCACTTGAACGAGCTCCTGCACTCAGCCATTACCGAGGGTTCGCGTAAGACTTACCAAAGGGCTTGGACGACATATGTCGATTTTGCATCTGAATTTTGCGAGTCGCATGCCTCGCTCCTTCCGGTCTCGGTAAACAATTTAGCGTTGTTTATATCCTATCTCTCAGCGAGGAAGTTTGCATCTTCGTCAATCTCGACATTTGTCTCCGCCTTAAGTTACGTGCACAAGTTAGCTCGTTTCCCTGACCCCACTAAACATTTTCTCGTGCAGAAGATTCTTGCGGCTCACAGTAAGCTATACTCAACGCCAGATGTTAGGCTGCCGATAACACGTGGCGTGTTGCACCGTTTAGTGCTCGCGTTAAATCATACCAACTCATCCGCATATCAAAGGCTGTTGTTCCAAACCATGTTTTTGGTGGCTTTCTATGGCTTTTTTCGAGCAGGCGAACTCACGGCCAAGGGTGCGAATCTGAAACCTTTAGTTCAAATACAAAACCTTCATTTCCGGTTTAAAGACAATTGCGTGACCGCCGCGACAATTCTCATTGCCGACTACAAACATAACTCTAGTAGGCGCCCCTTTTCAGTAGTCTTGGACTGCGTAACGGGACCAGATTTTTACCCAGTGAATTATTTACAACGTTATTGTGCTATGCGGGGTCCTACTCCGGGTCCCTTGTTTTGCTTTGCAGATGGTTCTCCCGTTAAAACTAGCCATTTTACACAGCAACTTCAGCGAGCCCTAAATTTTTGTGGACTCGACTCATCCCAGTACAAATCTCACTCTTTCCGGATAGGCGCCGCATCTTCGGCGGCTGACAACGGCTTATCGGACGCTCAGATTCGCCACCTTGGTCGTTGGAAATCCGATGCATTTAAGCTATACATTCGTCAACCTTCCGAAGGGTTTAAGATTTAAGCTCGCCTTTCAGTCAGGGGCTGGGGCAATAATATCATTTTGTAATCTTCGTTAAACTGCAACAGCTGTTAGCAGTAGATCAATGCTCGCCTTCCAGGAACGGGCTGGGGCGATAATTCTAGCCTAGTAGTTCCTATATAATTTTCAGTTGGTTTTTTCAGCGTGATTTCGACAAGAACCGGCACGTGCCGTTTTTGTCTAATAGTGCTATTATTAGTGTTTATACTATTATCTGATGATGCCTTTGGTCATCCGATGCATTTAAGCTATACGTCAACATAACCTTCGGAAGGGTTAAAGACTTAAGCTCGCCTTTCAGTCAGGGGTTGGGGCAATAATATCATTTTGTAATCTTCGTTAAACTACTTCAGCTGGTAGTTGTAGATCAATTAGTGTTTATACTATTATTAAGATATCTCATAGCGTGACCAGTTCCTTGGCTTATCGCCAGGGTTAGTTTGCCTGTCAGACGTGGGCTGGGCATGTGCTAAAACCCAGACGGTAGACGATGGACGATGGACGATGGACGATGGACGATGGACGATGGACGATGGACGATGGACGTTGGACGATAGACGATAGACGATAGACGATAGACGATAGACGATAGACGATAGATTTGCGTGACAAATTTGTCATCTAATCTTTGGAGAAGTTATTATGACAAACTCCAAAAACCAGTCACATAAACACGGGAAAACGACATGGGAAATGATTTAGGGAAATGATTTCCATATATAAAAACGGGTTGGCGCTCAATGTCACATGAATGATGAGAAACTCCAACAACCAAATTTCCGCCAAATCAGTCTAAACATGGGGAAACGAAATGTGACACAGTCTTTATAAAAATGTGTTGGCGTGCAATGTCACATTAATGTTGAGAAACTCCAACAATCAAATTTCCGCAAAATCAGTCACATAAACACGAGGAAGCGACATGGGACAAACTTTGTCACGCACTCTTTAGGGAAATGACTTCCATTATGTAAAAACGGGTTGGCGAGCAATGTCACATGTATTATTAGAAACTGCACGTAATCCGCAGTCTGTAGTAGTATGAGAATGACGCGGTGACGCGGTAGGCGGTAAACACATGTAATGAACGTACGTACGTAGACTACATACATGGGGAAGGCGCTACAAGCAGAAGTCCTAATCATGAATTCTGAAGGGCAAAATGGCGAAAATCGATACCCTATATACAGCTGAAAAACCCTACCCACCGGGGCCGCGTGTACTTGTACAGCCCATACAAGGGAGTACCACCCCAATTCCCCCAACCCCCGAGGGGATGCTAAGCAATCACCTTAGTTTTGAGCCTGGTTTAAGGCTGTTTTGGCAATTTCCTGTGTAACAAAATAAATATGTTAAAATCTGAGTTCTTTTGTTGTGCAATTACTCTCGGGGGGTGGGGGGAGGGGGTGGGGGGTTTCATTCTTTTCCATTTTAATGGCTTGAAAATTAGGTAATTTGTCTTGACCTGAGGACACTTTTGCCAAAACAGCTTTAAACCAGGCTCAAAACTAAGGTGATTGCTTTTCCCCGGGAAGGGGGGGTTGTGGGGTTGGTACTCCCTAAGGAGTGCGTGACAAAGTTTGTGACATGTCGCTTCCCCGTGTTTACGTGACTGATTTTGCGGAAATTTGGTTGTTGGAGTCTCTCAACATTCATCTGACATTGCGCGCCCACACATTTTTATATATGGAAATCATCTCTCTAAAGACTGCGTGACAAAATTTGTGACATGTCGTTTCCCCATGTTTAGACTGATTTGGCGGAAATTTGGTTGTTGGAGTTTCTCATCATTCATGTGACATTGAGCGCCAACCCGTTTTTATATATGGAAATCATTTCCCTAAATCATTTCCCATGTCGTTTTCCCGTGTTTATGTGACTGGTTTTTGGAGTTTCTCATAATAAATTCTCCAGAGATTACGTGACAAATTTGTCACGCAAATCTATCGTCTATCGTCTATCGTCTATCGTCTATC
>JAHPZR010055561.1:37500-47500 GCA_019787425.1 Platygyra sinensis | reverse complement strand
CGTCCATTTTGAAATCACTGGTGACCCTTGCAATCTGATTGGCTCTCAGCAGTACGATTTATTGACGAATCACACTATTGCACTTTCTCTAAATCGCATCTCTTTCTCTTTTGCCTGCGAAATGAGATGTCAAGGCCTTTCCGGTTCTGCCGTTTTAACAAACCCGCTCCTGGATCTATTTAACAAATAGAGGCGCTAGCCGAGTGTGTGATATATAATGATTAATATAATAACCAAAGTTATTCTCGCATTTCGATTGGTTCTCGCCTATGATCTATTTAACAATTAAATTATGAGCTCGAGATTTCTATCGCGCGATAGAAATCGAGAGCGAATAATCTTGTTGTTTTAGTACAAATCTACTAGTCGTTCAAAACTTAATCTAAATCCTCTTCTTAACACTTCGAAAACGCCAAGAAACGGCCGTCATTTTGTTAACAAGCGCACACTGTTACGCTACTCACTATCTATCAGAGAGTAGATAGTGAGTAGCGTAGCCAATCAGAGAACGGCATTCGTGATAGAACGCTAGAAGATCTATACTAATAGAGGACAGATGCACGGTTGACGTCATCATTGCAAAGTTTTTCTCTCTGTGTTTTAAAATGGTGGAAAGTTTTAAGAATATAGATAATATGGATAAAATTGTTGTTGGTAAAAATGTCATTACTGATTCCAAGGCTATTGCCTCAGCTTTTAATCATCATTTTTCTCAAATTGCCAGTAAATTAGCAGAAGATTTTCTTGGTCCTTCTTGGTCCTTCGCAGGCAAACAGTTTTATGTTACTCTCTGCTTCTGCAGCAGAATAAAAGAGATAATTACTTGCCTGAACTCGTCCAAGGCTTCGGGTCCTTTTAGCATTCCTGTATGCCTGATAAAGCTATTAGAAAACCTGCATATCATTTCCCTTGGAATTTATTTTTAATATTTCCTTTAGTAGCGGGTGTGTGCCTGACTGATTTAAGTTAGCTAATGTTATTCCAGTTCATAAGAAGGGCTCGGTCACTTGCATGAATAACTACCGACCCATTTCACTGCTCTCAATTTTCAATAAAATCTTAGAGAAGCTTTTGTATAACAGACTTATCACTTTTATTGATAAAAATAAATATAATGTTCTGTATGAGAAACCATTTGGTTTTAAGGAGAAATCATTCCGCTCTTCATGCAACTCTTTTAATTACAGACAAAATTCAAAAAGCAATTGAAGATGGCCTATTTTCCTGTGGAATTTTTCTTAATTTCTCTAAGGCTTTTGATACTGTTGATCATAGCATATTACTAAAGAAATTAACCCACTATGGAATCCATGGTACTGCTAGTGACTGGTTTGCTTCCTATTTAAACAATAGGAGGCAGCATGTTACTATTGATAGTATTAAATCAGATGACACCCTCATTACTCATGGTGTCCTACAGGGTTCTGTGTTAGGCCCTCTTCTATTTCTCCTGTATATTAAAGCGTACTTTATTTGTCATCACTAATAAAAAGTTTATATTGAGTTAAGTTACTCGCCAAAGTTTCAGCTTCTAAAGTGCATTCTATCCCAAGAAATTTGTCTCCAAAGAAGCCGGCATCGACGGCTGCCATTTTGAAAAAAATGCTCAGCGGCCAGGTCGCCGCTAACCCTGACGTCATCTTGATCAAGAGATTTTGTCTTGGCAAGGGTATTTGTTTACTTGAGGTCATGGCTGATCTTCAACCTTACTGTTTTGAGCCAGAACGTGTCCAAATCCTGAGGATAGCGAAAGCAAAAACGAAGAAGTAAACGATCGGTTAGGAGGCACATTTTGGTGTTCTTGTGAGCGATGTCAAATCATGTTAACGCAAAGAGAATGTGCTTGTCGCCGAGAACAGCCAGAGGAAGAAAACAAAATTCAACGTAGAATTTTAAACTCATATTGCATCGGTTGCAGTAAATTGAAAAACAATTTTCTTTGCCGTAAATTGCTTTAGACATTAAAAGGCGGTTTAATAAAGCAGTAAGTAGTTATTTTTTACCTCAACTGTTTGTATTTTTTTTTCGCTGTGTCTAAGTGACCGGCAGTCGGGCAAGGTCTAAATGGACTAAACGCGCCCGGCAGTCCGAAATATTCACCGAATTCATGAATTGTAATTATAAAACCAAAATACTTTTTAGGATCGCTTGACATTTCTAAAGAAACACCAAATACTTTTAATGGGTTTGATTGAGGATTTCAGTCGAAATTCGGTGAATATTTCTGACTACCGGCCGGGCATTTAGTCTATTTGAGACCGTGACCGGCAGTCGGATAAAGACTATTACGATTTTATTGTACGCACAAGCTTGCAGAATTCGGCCACTACAAATCCCTAATAATTTTTAGAATCGCCTGGCTATGCCAAACAAACATCGCATCTTCTCATTAGGTTCAACTGAAGAAGCGTTATGTAGCAATTCGTTAAATATCTCAAACTGCCGGTGTAAGCGTAAATTTTTTCTGACTTTTTAAGTGTCAAGTACATACCGATTTGATAGTATGCACAAGCTCGGTTACTTCGTCATCTTGCACACTAACAAAATTTTTGGAATCGCTCTGCATTTCCAAAGAAACATCAAATACGTATACCATCAAGAAGTTTGAAAGAATCTTTCAGTGGAAATTCTGTGAAAATTTCTGACTGCCGGGCATTTAGTCCATTTAAGACCTTGCCTGGCTGCCAGACATTAAGACACAGCGAAAATCAAAACACAAACAGTTGACGTAAAAATAACAACTGCTTGCGGCTTTATTAAACCGCCTTTTAATGTCTAAAGCAATTTACAAAGAAAATTGTGTTCCATTTACTGTAACCGATGCAGTATAAGCTTAAAATTCTACCTTTAATTTTGCTTTCTTCCTCTGGCTGTTTTCGGCGACAAACACATTCTCTTTGCGTTAACATGATTTGACATCGCTCACAAGAACACCAAAATGTGCCTTCTAATAATATTGCTACCGTAAATACTCGCTTCTGATTGGTTGGAAGCTGAACAATTTATCCCAAATTGTATTGATAACTGAACAATTACATTTTAATTGTATCGGTCGCATTTGATCGGATAAATTCAGGTTTGCCGTTGACGACACCAAAAAAGGCTTGGTATGAAGAAGCAGTAGTAAACAAAAACAAAAACAAAATCGACCGAAACTTAGCTACGCAGATATTTGGAGAGAAAAAATCCGAAAGCCATTGAAAATCTCTCGCTCGAAGATCTTGAAGAGGTCCTCGGAGATTTCTACACCGAATTAAAGTAGTTACTCAAAAAAGACAGCATCTGCGGGCTAGAGTCCCGAAGACTACGGGGCGCATTTTGGTGTAAGAGGAAGGCAAGAAAACTTCAACTCTCGCAATGAACACTTCAAGTCTGCAAAAAATGAAAATGGCCGCGCGTTTGTCATGTTTGCCGAGTCAAACCCCACAAAGATGAGAATATCTCCCTAAAGCTTCAAGGAAGGATGGTCGTTCCAGGAATGGTGGCGACTAGTGAGAAAAATGTCCAGCTGGCGTTTCTGAACGACCAAGCAAAGCAATTAAAGTCCATGGTTTGAAAATCTTAAAAACTTACAAACCTTGTTGACGAATACTTTGAACTAGTCTTCCCACTTCAACTTCTCTTGTGTTTGCACGGTTATCCTTAGTTTTCCCGAATGAACTCGTCCTTGTATCTTTAGCTCCGTGTCATAGTTTAAATCAAGGCTGTAAACGTTTCTTAAAACGTTTTCACGCAAGTTGTAAACAAAATAAAACGCTTTTAATTGTAAACAAAATTTAATTGTAAACAAATAAAACGCTGGTTTCGACGTGCAATTCCTTTCCTGTACATGTTGATTATTCATCAAAAAGTCGCTCATGCGTTCAGAGTTTTGACAGCTTCAAAGCCAATGAAATTGTACTTAATGTTACAAACTTGGAAACTGCTCGTCTATGTGGCTCGTTTTCGAAAGAAAAATATTATCGTATGGAGAACTTTGGCGAAAATTGTTGAGGAAATTAAAGTGACAAAATTAAACTAACATATTTTATCACACCGCTGCTTCATTCTAGCAACCCTCTATAGCAAAACGACGTCAGCCAGAAGCTTGTATTTACGGTTGCCGTATTATTAAAACGAAATCGGTCTTCTTTCTCGAAACAATTAGGGATTAATTGTACTTGTGAACAGATCGGACTTTTTCTAATTTCCACTCGTGGGTTCGGCAGCCACTCGTGGAAATTACTAAAAAGTCCGATCTGTTCACGCGTACAATTAATCCCTAATTGTTTCTCGAACAGACCGATTTCCTATACCAAACAATCGTTTACTTCTTCGTTTTCGCTTTAGCCATCCTCAGGATTTGGAACACGTTCTGGCTCAAAACGGTAAGGTTGAAGATCAGCCATGACCTCGAGTAAACAGATACGCTTGCCAAGACAAATGGCAACGATGACGTCACGCTTAGCGGCCTAGCCCGACTTGACCGCTCAGCATTTGTTTCAAAATGGCGGCAGTCGATGCCAAATTTAGGCTTCTTTGAAGAGAAATCTCTCGGGATAGCATGCACTTTAGAAGCTGAAACTTCGGCGAGTAACTTAATTCAATGTAAACTTTTTATTGGTGATGACAGATAAAATATGCTTTTTGGAGTGACCTTCTCCTTTAACGATTTCAGCAAGTGCAGCAATGTGTTTGACATTCATTTTTTTGCGGATGATACAAATCTGTTTTATTTTAATTCTAATTTAGCTGACCTTGAGTCCATTGTCAATTATAATCTGAAAATGGTATCTGACTGGCTTATGGCTAATAAAGTTTCATTAAATATTGATAAGACAAATTTCATTATTTTCCATCTCCCTCAAAAGGTCAAGTGTAACATAGTCAAATTAAAAATCTCTAACAGGGAGATTGCGCAAGAGAAATTTATTAAGTTCTTGGGTCTCCTCATTGATTCACATCTCAGTTGGAAGTATCACATTTTACATATTTCAAAAAAGATTAAGAGATGTATTGGCAAACTCTCTAAGGTAAGGCACTCTGTTACCGATCTGGTCCTTGTACATTACTCACTTGTCTATCCCTTCCTGACTTATTTAAAAAAAATAAAGAAGCCTAAGCCGTGTGTTACACTGTGATAAAACACGATGGTCATTTGAGAACACGAGGGAAATGTAGAAAACACGAGCCGCAGGTGAGTGTTTTCTACATTTCTCGAATGCTCTCAAATGACCGGAGTGTTTTATCGCACTGTAATACATGGCTTAGGCTCCTTCATTTGCTTTAAAATATAGATTTTACACGCGCGAAACAATAAAACACGCTTTCTCTATGTTTTATCACAGGAATTCAGCCTAATGAATCATGTATGGTGATTTATGTGATGATGCCCTTCTTGTTTTCCGGCGTGCCTCATCTAGACACGAGGAAGGTTGGGAGAATTCTCGAAAGTTATGCAAACCCTCGACTGCATCTTGGGTTTGCGTATGACTTTCGAGAATTCTCCCAACCCCGCGAATGTTCAGATTCGGCTATGTAAATATGGAAAAAAGTTCTCTATTGCTTTTACAAAATATTTCTTAAAATTAATTCGACAAATGAATGGAAATTGTGTTTATTAACTTCTTGATCCAAAAAGATTTTCTCAATACATGCTCTAGACAATCATTTTTCCTACTAACCAATCAAAACGCGCATCTGATAACGAAGAACCAATCAAATTTCGCGTTACAAAAGTCAAATACAAGTTCAAAGTTGTGGACATCGTCAGCGAGCAAGCGAGAGCCGAGTAAATGAAAGGAATATTAGTTTTGAATCCTCCTAAATCTTCGGGAGAAATGCCTAAAGTTCGGTGAAAACAGACGAAATGTTGAAAGAATTTCGATTCTCTAAGGAAAGAACTTCAAGATGAATGCCACTGTGCTTGATTGCTCTTGAAAATAACGTGAACTTGCCCGATTTGGCAGCCCGAGAAGATGGTTGAGAAGTTGAATCGCTAATCGTGCCTTGTGAAGTTTTGCTGGTTTGGAGCAGCGGATCTAGATTGTTGAGGTTGCTGCTGGTTCCAACGGAAGACTTGCATTTTCTGATCGGCTTGTCTGGCTTGTGGATTCAGGGCAGATGAGAGAACGTTGCTGCACACCTGGAGCTGCGGCGAAGGGAAATTCATTCCTGTGGCCTGACAGCGTCATTGACAAACCAGCATCCGACCACAGTGTTATAGCTGTCGCCCTGAGGCAGTGATTGGTATAAACCAGCCGCTTTGCTGACCTCTTTCATCGTGCTCTCTCTCGTCATGGCCCATGGTTGCGTGTTGCGTATCATTCGCTGGTTTCATCCTTGAGGAATAGAAAACTGGACTTCGTCAAGTTTCTTTGCCCTTCTTGTTCACGTCGACAGAATTGAAACACAGGTTGTCTTGAAACCAGACATTGAATAGAAGTGATAACGGCGCTCTCTTTCAGACGCTGCAGGTCTTCAGGCTCAATGGCGCAGGTTTGTGTTTGACGTTTTGCTCCCCGTGCTTCTTCGTGTCTTAAAGTTTGGCGACATCTAACATTTGGTTGGACTCCTGGAACGCTGGGTCGGTAGCAATGTGGATGCCTTTCTTGTACGGGGGGTTTTCAAATAGCGGTCTAAACCATTCCTAAATCCCAGCAGTTTGCTTCTACAACTGTAGTTTTCTGACTTTTCTCCATCTGTGTTTCGTGCCTCAGTGTAAAAATACCCTCAAATTGGCATCCAATTCTGTTTTTGTTTTTAGACCAATATCACCATTGATTCCTCTTGCCGAAGCCCATTTTGAATGAAAGAAGTTCACGACAATCATTGCCAATGTAATAGTAGATTTTTACACAGATGTCATTTGACAGCAAACACGACAACTGATCAGTCGTGTCAAGCTTGATTTGAAACATTCGCAGTCTGTAGCATGTAGTTCGCGTTTAATTTTATTGTGCATTTTTTTTTAAAGTAGGGTTTGTTTCAGTTTTTTGCAAATTAAGGTCTTTTTAATGACTGAGGAAAAACTCATCAGTTTGATATCCCAGAAAAACAAGCTCCAACAAATTTTATGTTATTTGCTAGCCGGCAGCTGTCTGTATTTGGGAAAAACTGTACCTGAGGTCTTTGAGTACATCCTGACCAAGATGGACAAATAACAGGTGTTACGGGTTACAACACTTAATGACAACCCCAGTAATATCAGCAAAAGCTTTATTCTAAAAGCACTGTGGGGCCACAGGCACCTAACGTTTGACTGGAAAAAGTAGGCTTTAGTGCTGTGCAGCCAGAATTTCATGGTTAGGAACTTTTGGGCACCTCATATTTAGTCTTAGACCACACGCACAGCATTGTCAGAGAGTAAAATTTTAGAGACACATATGCATGAAAAATCTCAAATGGCTTTCTTTGCTGCTTTGTTTGACTCTGTTTAATTTTTAAATTTTACATTGTTTTACAGTGCACCAAAAAGCTTAAAAAGCTGCCAAAGTTGGAAAATTTCAGAGCAGTCCATAACTGGGGTGCAGATGGAAAAATCCTGGAGACCGCTAGAGCGGGTGCAATTAGCCAATCAGATTATAGGACCATTGAGATGCTGGCGGAAAACAGTGAAATATTTATTACCAGTTTGCCAAATTTTATGGTGCGAAGAAAGTCACTCTGATTTTCCTTCTTTGTTCATATTCATCTTCATGTCAGAAAATATCGAAAAAAGAAACCCAGAGTCAGGTGGGCTTTTTTGAGCATGTGCAGATTACTTAATAAGCTTACATCCTCAGTGCGCATGCAATTGTAAAACTTTAGGAAGCCACCTTAATTGGACAATTCTAACAAATGAAAGGATAATAGTTGTGCTGACAATGGAAAGGTATAGACTTTGGTCCGTAGGTCAATGTTTTAATGGAGAAGGTCACTTCAAAAAGCTTACTCTTTTTGCAACATCATCCAAAGCAAGTAAATATTCAGCTTTTCCACTCACTGAAGTTTCAACCTCTAAAGTGTTCGCTATTTAAAAAAAAAATTATAAGGAAGCGACTTGGAGGCTACCATATTGAAACTGTCTTAACAGCCAGGCCATGTTTATCTGATGTCAGCCTGTCTGACTCAAAATGGGCAGGAAGAAAAAAAACCTGTAATTGACTTAGCATCCTTCACAAGGTGAGCAAAAGCTATTTTTCCAAGTGATTATCCTCTTATTATCTTCCATGCTTTCATTTTGGAGTTTGGAGCATGTTTGACTCAAAATAGGATGGCTCAGGAGCAGCCATAACCCTGAGTGGTAGTTAAAAACTCTTCGGAAGCTATTTGGACTAAATCCCTTGTACAGAATAATGACACAAAAATGCAGCCTGGCTGCTGAGGACTGTTCAAAATGGTAGCAAAGATAGTTGAATTTTGGGCTTCTTTGGAGTCGACAGAAAACCTGCACTTTAAGAGGCTGAAACTTTGGTGTGTGGCTATTAACTTATTGCAAGGTTTTTATTAGTGATGACAAAAACTATGCAATTTTTGGAGTGGCCTTCTCCCTTAAGTTTAGACTTTACTTGATTATCAGTATTAATAGTAAATTCAGGGGTTGCATTATGTTTTCAGCAGGGCAACTGGTTTTCACAGGTGGGCAAAACTCTTTGAACGGAACTTTAAAAATTTTACCCAGTGCCTGACCTTTAATGAAACCACTGAAATCTAGTCAGTCTGAGGCCATTATAACTTATACATTGATAACAGTGTGGTAGGAATATGATAAAGTGGCCAAAATAATATTTTAGTCGGGACATTTTTCAGCATTTGAAGACAAATTTATTACAGTCACCTCAGAGGGTTCTTAACTGCCAATCATTTCTAAGTATTTGTTGCAATCTTTTATGCATCTGTTACAGTTTTTATAGCTAGAGTGGTTTTCAATTGAGTGAAGTAAAACCAAAACAAAACCAGTTACTTATTAATTAGACTACTCAGACCATTTGGAACAGGAATAAAACCAACACCATTTAGTAATTGCCTAATTACTTCTAACACTGAATTGAAAACTGCTCTAACCATCTGAATGCGAGTGCGATTACTGATTTACTGGCACTATGAGTGATGTTTGGGAATTCTCTCAAACTTGTACAAACTTTCGAGTGACTGCAATTTGAATGAATTTTCTGATATCACAAGACTAGTAGTGTAAATCCTCAACCAGGCTTTACTAGATTATTCTTAGAAAATACTAAGTAAATGACATATTCAGTATTTTTAGTTAGTTTTATTTGCAAAAACTTGGTAGTTTGGTACACTTTGTTGTCATCCTACAACAATTTAGCTGATTTGAACACTTTTATACCGAGTTTCTGCAGAATAGCCCATTTCACGGTTAATTTTTCTCATTTGCATTACAATGTAATCCAACGTGGATGCGAGGCAATTTCGGGCTAAAACTGCAAAATAGCCCGAAATTGCCTCACATACATGCTAGAATTCATTGTAATGCAAATGAGAAAAGCTAACCGTGAAAAGGGCTATTATGTCTTTTTTAATGAAATTAGTTTGACTGTTGAATATTGCCAATCATGTAGGGTATTTCGATTGCACTGAGTCCCTGCTGTATAATTATGTTTGTGCTTTGAGTGTTTTTCTGTGTGTGCTTTTTCTTTTTTTTTCTCTCCAACCTTAGTAATGTAACTTACCTTAGGTAAATTGGCCTCCTAGCCTTCTTAACTCTTTAGTAATTTTAGGAGGTCAATATCCCTCTCCATTGCAATTGAATTGTTGTGTTAAATAAAGTTGTTGTTTGTTGTTGCTTACAGTTTGTAATACCAATAAAATAATTATTTTTGTTTGGACTTGAAAACAACATTTGCCCATGCCCAAAAGGAAAATTTCTACCCAGGCTGCTAATTACTATCCAGTTGGCATCATCAATGTGATTTGAAATATACTCAAAACCATGTTATGAGTCCAGTCATGGTTTTAACAGAACAATGAGTATCATTACTTTAAATCATAATCAGGATTCCAGACCTGATTGAAACAG
>JAHPZR010055561.1:15000-35000 GCA_019787425.1 Platygyra sinensis | reverse complement strand
ATAATGATATTATATATATTATATAATGATATATGACCTATGGACTAAGTTGAATGGTTCATAGCCACTTTGATAAAGTTGTTAAGTGTTGCATACAAGCATTTAATATAATGGACTGTTTCTTGATCAAATGAATCTGTGTACTTATTATACATCTGTCAATGTTAAGCCCGAGGAGAGGTAGGTATCCAAGGCATAGTTGGGCATTTGATTCCTTTCTTTAACCTCGGGAAATTGACTAAGATTCTGGGCACCAGAGTGGGGACATTCAATTTTGTTTGCAAGGAGGAAAGGAACCAGATCACATCCTGACAGTGCAGACATCTTGAAATAGAACACTGGTGCTTTGACGATAAGCACTTGCTTTCAATCAGTAATGAAAACAACTACCTTTCACATGAGACATCTCACCTTATGGATTGCGTGGATTTTTGATTTTACGTCCTGCTTTACGGCAGAAATCAAGCGTTGGAATTGTAATATTTTCATCCATTGAGAGCAAGAAATTATGCCTTTCTTGAACGGCCGACTCCTGTGGGCCAACACGCTACGGCGCTACGCCAACGTAGAAATATTTGATCGCAGTTTACCCTTTCCCCGGGCCCTACGGTGGGGATATTAGCCTAACTCAACTTTTAAAAGTCAAAGCCCCTTCAGATGGCCGAGGTTCCCCACCCTCGGGCTTAACATTGATAGACGCATCTTAGTTTGCAACTTCATCCTTTTTTTTTTCAGAGATATGTGGGAGAATCAGATCGAAGAATTACCGGTCAATATTTTTCAGAACGTACCTGTAAACTTCTCTTTGTAAGTTTCATAAAAAAAATGTTTGACCACTCGATTCGGTTCTGTCCTGGTGTGCGGGTTCACAAGGGAATAACCATTATTCTTTCTTTGTTTAAGAATCATTGGTTAGCTGTTGTGTATTTTTTGGTCTTTTGTATCGGCTCTTGTGAACCGGTACACGAGGACAGGACCACTCAATCCCGTGTGATCGTCTAGATGATCCGGTTAGCCGGAGGAAACTAGTTACTTTAAGAATATATTTAAGAGTTTCTTGTCATTGTTATTCGATTGCACTAAGCTTCTTTATTATTTAGCTTTACGTGTTATTTGAGAGTATTTCTTCACTGGTCTGTTGCAACCAGTGAATAAATCGCTGATAAACCATTTTAATTGGCTCTTCTTAACGGAGCAGCTGAAGGTCTGTATGGGAAGAATTTTGACCGAGGTCGTGAGTACAGACCAAACACAGTTAGGTCTGTACACACGACAGAGGTCAAGAATCTGCCATACAGACCGATTAAGCTCGGTAAATGAGACTTTTATTGTATATGGCAAACAAGAACAATTCAATTCGCTTTAATGTAACTGGTTCAGGTTTGTAGGTGACTGAGATTTTGTTTGCGAACTGCCATGAGCTGAATTTAATTCTGCCAAAGTTTGCCCTGCTCTTTACTTTTTTCTCGTCAGGCTTTTAGGCACTTCGATAAATAAACATTGTTTGAAGTTTGTTTGCAACTTTTTCACCGCAAAACATTACCGGTCTAGATGCCGATCTAGATGGGAAAATCTAGACCTCTTTTAATACCGACTTCAGCCAATAAAATTCTGAATTCGGTAGTTTTCAGTCCTTGTGACACACAGCCATATAAAAATATCACATACAACCATTGTTAATAGAACGGAGCTGTTATATGATGTTGACGCATGTAACGTGCAGTGCAGTTCAGATATATCCGAACCAAAATATTCGCGTAACACTACAATATGGTTTCTTTGATTTCTCTTCAAAGGTGTTTGGAAATTTGACACAATAACAACCTTGTATTTTAAAGTCTTAATAGATCTCGCTACACTCGTTACAGCATTCTTAAAACTTAGGGTGAATCCACTGTAGTCATGGATTTATAGGTTCCCTTGATGAACCATGATCCAGACAGATCTTGGAGCACTAATCCTGATCCAGATCACCCCAAAGGAACGCACCCTTAGACTGGCGAACTGCAAGATTTGACAGACACACGAAGAACACAGTACTAAGACTTCACTGCTTGATAGAAAAATGAACCTAGAAGCGTACGCTTCCTGAACCTTACACTACAAATATTTTCCATCTGCTTTTTGCCCGCGAAGATATGAGAACACTTTACAGAACAAAGTCAATCATTCAAAACGATGAATCATTGACCTCAGAAGAGAGGAAACATTTGGTAAAATTGCAAACGAACCTGAATGTCTTTTCTGAGCCAACAGAACTCTCGTAGCTTTAAACTACAAACAGGAAGTCTGCAACAAAAATCTGTTTTTGAAGTTACCTTTAATTGATTCTAACAAATTCTGAACTTTGCCTTAATATTTTTTCAGGGATTTGTCCGTGAATAAACTAACTTCCATACCAGATAATGCGTTTACTGCTTGCAAGGATTTACTTCAGTTGTAAGTGAGATGGATTTTGATTTTGTGGTTGGTTTGCAATGAAATCCAGAGACATTAATCAGAGATTAAAATAGAAAAGTAACAAAAATAGTGTAATTTTGTTTTAGAGTTTATGATAGAGACATTGCAGCTAAGGAGCCAATCAATGCATGTCGCAGGACAGCGCGGAAAAGTAAGTGATGTAGTGTCTTTTTTTCTTCAAGGATACTCAACTTTAATTCCATTTCACAAATAAACAATCGCACTTTTGCTGGGCTCAAGAATCTACGGATATTGTAAGTGACTATTATTTTTTTCAGCTTTTACGTGACGAAGTTAACTTAATAGGTACTGAATCAACAACATAATATCTGAATCAACAAAATAATACGTACGTATGTGTGTGTGCATGTGTATCATCATACCACAGGAATAGCAATGTCCCACTCTGTTGCTCGCTCTGTTACAAACTCTGTAGTGCAAAGGCAAATTGTTTTCGTTCTTCTATTTCTGTTTTTTCTTTCATTCGTAGGATGATAATAAAAAACAAGCTGTCCGTCATCCCTGAAAACACTTTTGCTGGCTCCCCATTGTTAGATATCCTGTAAGTAATTTTAAGCAAAATGCAGGTGATTTTGATTCATTCTTAATAATATATATATAAGCAACAATTTCCGCATTCTGATTGGTTAAAAACATGTCAATTAATCCCAAATCAGTGCAAAAAGTGAAATTCAGTGCAAAAAAGGTGAAATTGAGTACAGAAAAAGTGACATTAAATGCAAATTGGTGAAATTGAAAATGATTGACATTAAACGAAGATTGAAGCTTTTTATCTAAATTTGAATACAATTTCCTCATTACAAAGCAAAGTGCAAAGCTCAACAACAAATTATTACTAAACTAGTAAAAGCTAAGTAAATATACACAAAAGCCGCGTTGAACTGTTGAACACAAAACAAAAACTTTAGCTTGAGTAACTTGAAATATGTCGTAGCCGATCACGACGGCATTACAAAATACCAGTTGGAAAAGTAGATTTTAGAATTCTTTAGTACCACGACGTAAAACGCGAAGAAGGACCCAAGAAGACGTCCTATGAACCTGCTACGTCTTACTAAGTGCAATCATTGCAATTTGCGAAAGAACTGAAACGGACCGGTGGAAAGGTCGCTTCCTCCTCTGAAGAAGCTTAAGTCAGGCAGCACCCAGGAGAAGCTAATAAATGTCCTTCACAGCTAAGAAAATCCGTTTTTGGTAGATTTTAGCTTTGTTTCTCGGTATTTTGGTTAAAGCAAATTGTGCTGGGTTGAATAGTTCCTTATTGGCGTTAAAAACGGCTCACACTTTCTCAATCACTCAAAAACCATTTGGCAAGAAGGCCGCATCAAAACCGCAGCCTAGGGAGTTTTTCCTTAGCTTTGTGGTGAAGTTCTTCAATTCAACTGCTAGTAAAGATTGCAAAGTGCTCAGTTGTCATACATGAATTGGAGAGTCATCCGGACGCTGTGTTCGGACAGCGTCCGGATAGCCATGCATTTCTTTGTTCATTTTGAGCAGAAATTTTCTGGCTGTATCTTGCTTACTATTGGGTCTATTTACACCAAACTTGGAGATTTTGAAAAGCTTGGTCTGCACTTTATGACTATCTGGATTAATAGTTGCTAATTCCATAATTTACTGACTCGTACCTAGCCCTTCACGGTTTCAAATTAGGCAATAGCCGCCGGAAATTTCTATACTGATCGTCTAAGTATGAATAGTTCTAAAAAGGACCGCTGTCACAATTGGTAACCAAGGCTTTGAGAATGGACGATGCCATATCTGCTTCAGTTCAGGCCTAGAGAAGATAGAAACTGGTTATAACTTGTTGATGGAGTAAAACGCATTCACCAAATACTAAATTGATCATATCAGGGACCGTGTAGCAAGTTTTCGAGTTGGGGGGGGGGGGGGGGGGCTAAAGAAGAATGCGTGAAGGTAATTTTTTTTTTGCGCGGGGGGGGGGGGGTTGGGGGCATGCTTGTGGATTTCTATTCAATTTCTCTAAAGTGACGGAGAATAAGATAAGATAAGATAACTTTATTTATACACGGTTTTTCCATCAAATGATTTAGTTAATTATCTATAACCTGGAATAGTACACCTATCTACCTAACTACAATAAAATTTAATAGTAACAATTCAAATAAAAGAAATAAATAAAAATTCTGCTTTTCATGGAGGCCGTGTCTAAAATTTACTTAAAATTAAGATTGTGGCGACTTAATTTAGATTTGAAATCGTTCAGTGAAGACGCTTGTCTTAGGTCCACAGGTAAGATGTTCCACAACTGAGCTCCGCTGTACAAAAACACTTCTCCTGAGATAATCAGTTCGAGGTTGCGGAAGAACTAGTTTATTATCGGTATTCCTTAAACGATAAGCACTTGCATTGTCACGATATACAAATCTTGATCGTAGATAATCAGGTGTCATACCATGTAATGTTTTATACATTAGGATAGACTTCTGTTCCAATCTTTGATAGTAGAGTTTTCGCCACCCTAGTGCCCGGAACAAATCATCCAAATTACTATCATAGCTCGCAGTCATTAGGATCCGAGCTGCCCGATTTTGAAGCCTTTGCAGTTTTTCAGAAAGGCCTTCGTTACAGTTTTCCCACACTACATTGCAATAATTAAAATGTGGTTGAATAAGGCTATTATAAACTTCAATTAGAACATTAAATGGAGTGAGATGCCGAATTCGTTTAATTGCACCAATGGCACAAGCTATCTTCTTAGAGATGTTTTCAATATGACACTCCCAGTTTATATTTTTAAGGGATTTAGCGGAGGTTACTTGTTCGATTGCGCTTTCGTTTATAGTAAGAGAAGGACTTTCCATGAATTGTGTTAACTTCTGCCTTGATGCAATAAGCATAAACTCGGTTTTTGTCATATTCAGGGTAAGCGTGTTAGCAGAGAGCCATTCGTACACATTGCTCAGGTCGTGATTAAGGCAACAATTTATATCCTCAAAGTCAGTACTGGCAAGCGTCAGGCTGGTATCATTTGCATACATTCTAGGTTCCGAAGATGTCAGACAATCTGGTAAGTCATTAATATATATCAAAAACAGAAGAGGTCCCAAAATTGTTCCCTGGGAAACACCACATCTTAGACATTTCGGAGTTGACTTACAAGAATTTAGATGACAAATCTGTGTTCGATTATCTAAATAAGAAGCAAACCATTGATGGCTGGTCCAACAAATCCCATAGTATTTCAATTTTCGTAACAAAACATCGTGATCTACTGTATCAAATGCCTTTTTGAGGTCTAAAAAGACTACGGCATTAACAAGTCCACGGTCTATATCCATTGCCCAGCTATCTGTAGCTTCGATAAGTGCTGTGAGCGTGGAATGCAAAGACCGAAAACCAGATTGATGGCACGAGAGAAAGTTGTTTTTAGTTAAATAATGATAAAGCTGATCGTAAATTATCCGTTCGAAGACTTTGGCCACAACTGGAAAGACTGATATTGGTCGATAATTCATCGGATCAGAGCGCTTCCCAGAACTTTGATGCAATGGAGTGACTCTGGCAGATTTCCACTCATCGGGAAAGATGCCAGTCATAAGGGATTGATTGAATATATGAGTAAGAGTTTCCGCTATTACATCAGGACATTCCCTTAGAAGTTTCGCTGAAATATTATCTAATCCAGTTGCCTTTGACTTGCAAAGCTTTGATAGTAGTGCAAAAACATGTGTTGGTGTTGTTTTTTCAAAAACAAAATTCTTATCAGTTTCAGTAAGAAATTCTTCGAAGGATTTATCAACTTCTGTCACGTCTCTACTAAGGCTTGGCCCAATTTCTGTGAAAAATGAGTTTAGCATTAGAATGCTATTATAACGATAAAACTATTGATTTTGTTTCGTCATTGGTTATTGGTCGCTACGGAGTCACGTGAGAAAGCGTACGAGCCCGGGAAGATCAGTTATATGCGATCCTTCGGGAAGGTCGGTTAGTTGTTGCTTTGCTCGCTCAGTGTTGAGCGAACACCGAGAAAATCACAGCATGACGGCCGAAAATATGAGTGAAAGGGACCCCCTTTCACCCCCTTTCACCGGCAGAAGAAGAAAATCTACTTTCTGAAGAAAACGAGTCAGCGAATTCTTCGCACCAGGGTACAGACAAAGTGCTTGCTGAAGTATTGTCAGCCATGACCCAAATGAGTTCCACCATGCTGTCCATGGAAAATGCAATGAAACGGTTAGCTGGTGCGCCAGAAGACCATGCTATACAACCGAAAAGGAGGAGAAAACCTCCTGAAACTATTGCAATGAGCGATAGCGGAGATTCAGACCCTGAGAAGTCAGATTCCGGCAAACTCAATTTCCCGCCCAAAGGCGACCCGCCAAAACCGGGCAGCTCTGTCACAGAGGACGCATTGCTCAATGAAACTGCTCAAGACTTTGAGTCGGACGAGCAAACTGACCCGAAAGTCGCGCAGAAATTGGCGGATATCGTCAATAGGGGTTGGGGTTCTAAGTTAAAGGAAGCCAAATTGAAAGAAAAATTGGCGAAATACAATCCACCCGATAATTGTGAGAAATTAACTGTGCCAAAAGTCAACCCCGAGATATGGAATAAGCTGAAGCACGGGACCAGGAGGGCGGATTTACGTCTTGCAAACATGCAGAAAGTACTCGTCAAAGTCGGTAGTGCAGTCGCCAAATCGACGGACACACTGCTGGCTATCCGTGCAAATCCTGAGAAGACTTCAGCGGCGGCTCTCACTGAGAAATTGGGGGAATTAGTCACGCATAACGCTGACGCTCTGGCATTGATAGGCCACGTTAACATCGAGCTCTCTTACCGTCGACGCGACGCTATCAAACCGAACTTGAATAACGAATATTCCTCGTTGTGTGGCTCTCAAGTACCCATCACGGGCTTGTTATTTGGCGATGAGCTGCAATCTCAACTTAACAACATCAAAGCCACTAACAAAATTGGCCATACGACTACTGCAAAGCCATCTTACCGAAACGATAGCGATGGCTGGAAGGGCAAATCTTCTCACTCTAGTGGAAAGCCCTTTTTAGGGAAGAAGGGCCGGTCTTACCGGCCGCGCCACAACAATTCCTACAAACCAAGGGAAACCGAGAAAAAATCCAGCCAGTGAAATGCTCTGATATTCCGACAGACAAGGTTACAGTTTCTCGAGCACAAAGTTCACTGCTTTAAAGCAGGGGGGCTGAGAGAATATTACAATCAGTGGCAGTCCTTACCCTCAGACCCTGAGATATTGCAAAATAATGATATTAGGCCACCCAGTCGAATTTACTAGGACTACATATCAAAGAGTAGTCCCCAGAGAGAAGAAAATCCTTGATTTGGATGAACAGCATGTCATTGATACTGAAATATATAAACTACTTGCTAACGGTGTCATTATCCCAAGTAGTCATGAACAAGGGGAATATATATCTCCTATTTTCACTAGGGCCAAAAAGGATGGCTCTTTCAGGGTTATTTTAAATCTCAAGTGTTTGAACACTCATGTGCAGTATCGCCATTTTAAAATGAACTCACTTAATACAGTTTTACAAATGGTAAAACCGGGGTGCTTTACGGCATCAATAGATCTAAACGATGCTTATTATTCTTTGCCTGTTGCCACTGCAGACCAAAAATACCTGAAGTTTCAGTGGCGAGGAAAACTGTATAAATATGTTTGCTTTCCAACTGGCTTGGCATTTTGCCCCAGGAAGTTAACCACATTATTAAAGCCAGTATATTCACATCTAAGGCAGCTGGGGCACCTTTCAGCAAGTCATATTGATGACTCATATCTGATGACTATGATGATTGTGAACGAAATGTTAGGGATACTGTCAAATTATTTGATTCCCTGGGCTTTACTGTACACCCTGAAAAATCAATCTTTGTTCCACAACATCGAATCACCTTCATGGGCTTTATTATAGACTCAATTTCAATGACAGTCTATCCAACCTCGGAGAAGATCGAGAAGATCATTCATACCTGTCAAGACCTGCTGGAGTGCCCACACCCCACAATAAGGGACGTGGCATCCTCCCTTGGGTTGCTCATATCAAATTTTCCAGCAGCAAAGCTAGGGCCCTTACATTTTAGGACACTGGGCATGGACAAAACAGAGGCCTTGCCCCTAAACAAGGGTAACTTTGATGGACTTATGCAACTGTCCGAGTTGTCTCGCAATGATCTGCAGTGGTGGATAAACTCAGCAAGGTCACTGCATAAACCCATAAGCCTTTCCCAGCCAGAGGCCACTTTTTACAAAGATGCAAGTAAAGAAGGCTGAGGAGGAGTACTCAATAATGTTAAGATTGGGGGGCACTGGACTCCTGAAGAGGCCTCTAATCACATAAATTATCTTGAAATGCTGGCAGTGTTGTTTTCCCTCAAGGCATTTCATAAAGAGTTAACAGGAAAGCATGTCCTTGTGCGAATTGATAACATGACTGCTGTGTCAGATTTAGGGAAAATGGGCACAAGCCATTCCAAAAACCCAAATAATTTGACCAGTACCCTCTGGGAATGGTGCCTTGACAATAACATGTGGTTAACCACAAGTCATATTCCAGGAAAAGAGAATACTCTAGCTGATGCAGAGTCCAGGAAATCTAGAAAAGAAACTTAATGGACCCTAGACAGAGGAATTTCCCACGAGGCTATTAAAAAAATTCATGGTGAAACTCAGATTGACCTATTCGCCTCTAGGCTTAATTATCAGTTAACCAGATCCTGACGCAGTGGCTATTAATGCCTTTTTATTTTCTTGGAAACCCTACGTTTTTTATGCTTTTGCTCCTTTTAGTATCATCCCAAAAGTGTCTCAGAAAATCCAAGCTGAGGAGGCCACAGGACTGTTGGTTGTGCCATGCTGGTCGACTCAGCCATGGTGGCCATTGGTAATGGGACTGCTGGTTCAGGAACCCGTTGTGCTTCCCAAAAAGAAACAAACCTTATTCCTACCTCAACAGCCAGACTTGGTACATCCACGACACCAGAAGCTCACACTTCTGATATGCCACTTGTCCAGAAATCACTTGAAGACAGAGGCCTTTCGGACTCGGTTACCTCGCTCATCCTGCAGTCCTGGAGAAAGGGCTCCAAACAACAATATAAACCATTCATCACTAAATGGGAACAGTACTGTATTCAAAGGAAGATTAATCCTTTTTCAGCAACTATAGAACATGGGATTAATTTCCTAACAGAACTTTACCAAACAGGGATTGGATATAGTGCCCTCGATACGGCACGATGTGCTTTATCTACTGTTTGTTTTACATCGGAGCATTACACTTTTGGACAGCATCCCTTAGTCTGACGTTTCATCAAGGGAATTTTCGAGTGCAGGCCCTCTCTACCAAGGTACCAAGAAACTTGGGATGTGACGGTGGTATTAGACTATTAAGTCAAACTTGGCCCACCTGAGAAGCTTAGTTTGAAGAACTTGACTTTGAAAGTGGTTATGTTGATGGCACTGCCCTCGGGACAGCGTCGCCAGACTCTCCACACATTTTCAATTGACTGTATGCAAATAAGTTCTGATAAGTGTGTGTTTTTCATTAACTCATTGCTGAAAACTTCGAGACCTGGTAAACATTAAGCTTGTATTGAGTTTCAGGCCTATGCACCAGATGCAACTCTTTGTATTGTAAAGCATGTTTAGCAATATCTGAAGCATACAGATATTCTTCGAGGTGACGTAAAACAGTTTTTTATTAGTTACTCCAAGCCTCACAAAGCTGTTTCCCCTGATACAGTCAGCAGATGGATTAAGACTACATTGGTTGATGCTGGAACTGACATTTCAAAGTACAGTGCACGCAGCACTAGATCAGCATCCACATCTGCAGCAAAAGGGAACAGCATTTCTATCGCCACAATTATGAAAAGTGCTGGGTGGTCCCAGGAGTCCACGTTTACAAAATTCTATAACAAACCAGTGGAACCTCGAGATAATTTTGGGGCTGACCTCCTTAAAGTTGCACGTGGTGACAACTTAGAAAGATTCTTACAGTTCTAATTTTTGATGGCTAACAGAGCATGTTATTAAAGCAGATTCATATTGATCTAAATTACTGCTGTCTCATTTGAGTTCGCACTCACACTGCTTTAAAATCTCACGTGACTCCGTAGCGACCACTGACCAATGACGAAACAGAATACCTAAATTAAACGAGGCTTACCTGTAAGGTGAAGTTTGATTTGGGTTCTGTGAGTCATTGGTCGGGATCGAAGGAGTCATGTGCCCACCCGTGTGTTATTAATCCACCCATGATTGGGTGTCAGTGCTCACATCTGTTAAAGACTGATCTTCCCGGGCTCGTACGCTTTCTCACATGACTCCTTCTCTCCCGACCAATGACTCACAGAACCCAAATCAAACTTCACCTTACAGGTAAGCCTCGTTTAGTTTAGGTATTTTTTTCCACATCTTCAGTGATGTTGCTATCGGGTCTGAAAATTCACCATCACTAAATTGAAATATCATAGATTGTTATGTTATACTACTGATATCAACCTTTAATTACTGTAAATAAGGCAGAAATCCAACGATTTTGCTTGAGCTGCCTTGAACTCAACGCTGTATAATTACTGAGCAATTATTGCACGAGGCTGAGTATGATATGAAGAGTTATGCTGATCGAGGGGGCTATCCGCCAAAGCCGAAGGCTTGAGCCCGGTGGATAACACCCTCCGAGATCTGTATATCTTCATGTCATACGAAAACCGAGTTCAATAATTGTTTAATTATTCATTCAAAATATTTACACGGCAAAACAAAACGGTAACTGAAAATAATTTAGAGAATGATACTAAAGTTACTGTACATCATTTACTCGAAAAGTGCCAAAATTACGCTTTCTGCTTGTGTTGTGGTCGGTAAATTCGTTTGCGATGTCAATGGTGGAAAGCCTGTCCGTTCTTTCTTTGTGTATGTTTAAAACTGTCAGGTTACTAAATCGTTCCTGATTCATTCTTGAACGGAGCCTTGTTTTTAGCCTCCGGGCAGTCGAAAAGGATCTTTCACCGGCTGCACTGGTTGCTGGATTTACGACAGGCAGCCCAAGCTCTCTTTGTGAGCCACACAAGGAACACAATATGGTATTCAATTATAAGGGCTTGTATGGAATTTTCTACAAGACATCCATAGAGGTAGTTAAAAGTGGAGATATTCAATTAAAATGGCTTACCTTATTCCATACGTGTGTTTTATGCTCCTGGCGTTGTTATTTTACCGATTTTACTTGATTTAAGCGACTTTTTGGAATCCTGGTTTACTCTTCATAAAGAGGAGACAAGGCGAAACACTCCTGTCCGGACAGCCTGCCAAACGAAGTCAAAAAATCCAGGGCTAAAATGTACTCACGACCAAAACTCCACCGCAGAATTCAAGGGCAAAGGTTGATCTTTCATTTCAATCTTCTAGCCACACAATCGCAGCCCTGAAATCGACGCCAGGCGGCTTTTCGTGTCCCCAGTGAAACGATAAAACGATGGCAGACATCCGTGTACATTTTAAACACGACACAACGACCGTTGAAATCGGCTTGGTAACTTTGTCATGTGGGCAAACCAAGACTCGCGGGGGTAATAGAACTCAATTTGTCAACAAAACTTCTTGTAACGCCCGGGTCCCCTCAGGTTGAATGTACACTGCACCATTGTCTCAAACACTCAATCGAAACCGCGCAGCGTCGTGTTTACGTACAGAGTACAGAGTATTTTAGAAATACAGGTAACTGATGAGATCCACATGGAGGATCGAAACCACGGTCTTGTCTGAACTAAGCCGAACAATGGCATACACAACACGCAACACAGTCGACAGACTTGCACATAAAGAGCTATATTTGAATCCTGTGGTACCAGAACGATCAAAGGAGGAATAAACCTATACATCGAGCTCCAGAAACATAAGCTCGATCAGATAGCTGCAAGAAACATAAGAATTTCTCTACACAAGCGTATAGCTTTCTCGAAGCAAAGCTACGGCGTCTCCGAAGAAAAACGTACGAAGGCAAATATGATACCCGTGACAAGAATCGATCTACTGTACTTGCAATTGCAAACAGTTCTAATCATAGCCGGGCTCGGCGTCACAATTTAGGATGCAAGTTAGCAACTCATTCACAATAAACGTCACATTTTGTCGCTGAAAAGCAAATACTTGGATACTTAAAAACATATTTTGCAATAGAAATGAGCCAAAACAATACACTAACACATGGCAAATTATAGGGGTGTCAAACTCAACGAAGCCACGCAGATAACAGCGGAAATCATGCAGACCTATGACCTCTTAGAATTTGCCGTAGCACTATCTAACGGCTCTAGTTTTTCTCCTTATAGCACAATACAAAATGCCCTTCATAAACAAGAGCGAAGCGACAAAAAGGTCGAAAGACCGAAAAATAAACAGCAAATGTACAAATGGCACGAACCGTAGGTGTCGTGTTTGGCCTGTCTATTTTATTTACCACCCCCGCCTGTCTTGGTTTGCCCACATGACAAGGTTACCAAGCCGATTTCAACGGTCGTTGTGTCGTGTTTAAAATGTACACGGATCGCCATCGTTTTATCATTTCACTGGGGACACGAAGCCATAAGCAGCCTGGCGTCGATCTCAGGGCTGCGATTGTGTGGCTAGAAGATTGAAATGAAAGATCAACCTTTGCCCTTCAATTCTGCGGTGGATTTGTGGTCGTGAGTACATTTTAGCCCCGGATTTTTTGACTTCGTTTAGCAGGCTGTCCGGACAGGAGTGTTTCACCTTGTCTCCTCTTTATGAAGAGTAAACCAGGATTCCAAAAAGTCGCTTAAATCAAGTTAAATTGGTAAAATAACAAACACCAGGAGCATAAAACACACGTATGGAATAAGGTAAGCCATTTTATTTGAATATCTCCACTTTTAACTACCTCCATGGATATCTTGTAGATAATCCCATACAAGCCCTTATAATTCGATGCCATATTGTGTTCCTTGTGTGGCTCATAAAGAGAGCTTGGGCTGCCTGTGGATTTACGAGAATCAGCTTACATAACGTGATAACTTCTTTTATCATTTCCCGTTCTGGGTTGGGTAGCTCTTTAATTTTTACTATGATGTCGTCAAAACAAAAATAATCACCATCCTTCAGCAGCACTTGTAAAATTTCCATCTGGGCGGTTAACACTGAAATATTAACATCATCGTTGTACAGTTTTTCCATAAACTTTAGCTCTTCGGATTTGTCCTGCGAATTGAGGGTCTTAATTAAGAGAGACTCCATCTTTGCATACGTATCAAAGCTTGGCTGGTCAAACCGCTGGTCAATAGCGTTCATCATCAAGTCAATAGCTTCAAAGTATATTCGCCTGTAATAGTCTTGTGCGGTCACAGGATATGTTGGCTCTCCAGTGCCAATTTCAATTCTTCTTGGCGCGCGAGTTCTCCTTGGTAACATCGGTCCACTCATGGAGGGATAGCTTTTACTTTTCAGTAAAACTACATCATAAAATGATCTGAAGCTCGTATCGTTTCGCATCTTCTGCAGAACGTCTTTTGTAAGACAAGCTACTCGTTTGCCACTTAGAGCTGACATCTTTGTTTGCTGTAAGGTTCTTGATAAGTTATCTGTGTGAGAAAACAGCCGCTGTCCTAAATTCAACCCGAAGAAGAAGTCAAAAGTGTTCATTTGCGCTTGGCATCCAATGATCCTTCCACGTATATCGGACTGGAGTTTCTCATCAAGGGAAATTGTCCACTCCTGAAGAAGAGCTGCATAATTGTCTAGGATTCGCTGAAAACAGCTTGCGCGTACTGTCCATCTAGTGGGGCAAAGGCCAAGGTATGCCCTTGGCTTCAGATTCAGGGCCTCTAGGTTTTCTTTATTTCCCAGGAGATTTTCTCGTTTTGGTGAAAACTTTATGAGGGAAACGATTTCTTTTGCTGTGTCCATAGTGTCTGATAACAACTTACAGTTTTTCGTGGTGTCCTTTACACTTAAGCTGAGTGAGTGTCCATGACAGTGAGTAGGATAAGCCTTTGGTTGGAGGTCCTGGATTCTTTTCGCCACACCAGTTTATCTGCGCGTTTGTCTTTGCCAGTAACTCTGGTCAATTTCGAATTAACGATTTTTTGCTATTTTTCACTCCGTTACTTTTGTTTAAATTATTTTTTGTTTAATTTGTTTTTTATTCTTGCAAAAAAGTGGGGGGCGCTAAAGCCCTCCCCCCCCCCCTTCCAGCCCCTCCCTCTGCGCGGGTCCCTGCATGTTCACACTGGTTTGCTTGCGGTTAGCTTTTATTTGTAGGTTGGGACAACTCTATCATAAATATTTAAGAAAGTCACATGGTATAATTAAATTTTGCGGAAACTTGGCGGATGAACCTGGTAGTGTAGTGGTATGAGAGGGATGTTAGGAAATAGAGGTTCCAGGTTCGATGCTAGGTGGTTACTTACATATTTTTCTTTTCCTTTAATTGAGAAGAAAAAAATTTATTGTGAGTGAAAAAAAATTTCTAAGTGTTGTGAAAATGGCATCGCTTGTTTACGAAAGGGAAAATTGCGTCGGTGACTGTAGTTTCCACAATGAGTTATCTTCAGAGTAATCTTGACATTGAAGGTTACTTTCCTCCTACGAATAGATGTCGTGATACTAAAGAGCCATTTCCAGCTCCCTGCAGCTCACAGTTGTTTGTGGCTGTTTCCTTTGTTTGATTTGTTTCCTTTTTAGGCTCCTTCATGGAAACGCAATAAAACGTATTGATGGAAACGCCTTTCGTGGCCTTGGTAGGCTTCAAAGATTGTAAGTTTTATTGACTACCTGGCAGCATGAGAGCAATCACTGACTGAATCGATATAATATTCAATAATCCTTCTTGTTAGGAATTTACTTGGAGATGAAAACGAATATTAATCTTTGTTATCTTCTATTAGCTATTTTCCCAAATATATGAAGGCAGTTTTACTAGATCCAAAATGCAAGGCATTCTGTCTGACAAAGGGTTGTCCAATTATTAATAAACTCTTTTAAAATTTTGAGTCGTTTCTCCCGAGTACGTCGGAAGTGATCTTTGAAGTAAATCAAGATTTTTTTCTGAGCCTTGAATTAAAATTTTATTCTATCATGGGTACTTACTTGTGAGGATTGTTGCTTTGTCGTCAACACAGCTCATCGAATTGTTTTATTGTCGTATTCAGTAATTTTGTTACGCTAGCTAAATTAGTGAGTGTTTTATTTCCAGGACACTATTTCACAATCCTCTACATTTATTACCGGTAAAGATATTTGACGAAATGGCATCCAATATCACTTTGTAAGTATAGAAATTACAAAAGCAAACTCCATATTATATGATCAAGGTATTATCTCTCTAATCAGAAGGTTATTTTTTCAGTGCGGACTTTTTAACTGATATTCTATTTCATCATCGTTACTAAACATGCCTTGATCGTACCCGAAGACTTAAACATGCCCGGACAGTTCTCGCACGTGATAAATACTGTCGTAGAGGCCACAGAAATTGGAAATTAATAAGGTTATCAGTGTTATTGTTCATTGTTTAAGAATTTAATGCTTTTTAGAAAACACTCAACCTCGGATCATTGAAAATTAGGAAGTTAGGATGCTGTTCTTCTCTGACGATCCCGGGGCGACGTTAACCGACGGCTAAGTAATGTCAGCTGTAATAAATGACATAACCTATTAAATTGCAGGGCCATTTCGTGTAAAAACTTCGAGAGGCTTCTTCCAGGAAGATACACTGCTTTTATGTAAGTAGCAAAAAAACTAATAAGCACAAAATTAATTTTTTGAAACACAGCGACCGTGTTTGCCAAGTTTTCACATAACTTGCTGTTTTCTTCAAATTGACTACACGATCGAGTCACTCAGATATTAGCCGTGTACTGTCCCTTGATTTCGAGACTTTCTTACTAGTACCCAACTGTTTTGTTGGTCACGTGACCTAATACGTAATTGCATCGGAGCGGAACGGGGAGATTACACGTGGAACGCGAAGCTCTTTGTGATCTTCATAGTAGATTCAATTCGTTCATTATTGGTTAGCTTAAATGTAATTAAAAGGACACAGTTATTGACGGAATACAACATCAACGTGACTGTGTATACCAAGAAAATACCAGCAAAGCGTGGGATATTCCATGGTATACAAGGATAGAGCGTTCCAATATATCATGGCATTGAATATACAGTAGTCAACACAATCAATGTGGCATACGCGGGGTGCATGATAGGGAGGTTGGATGTAATACTTGGAATTTGCGACAGATTGGCTGGATTTTCTAGGATATGATTTAAAATAGAATACAACACCATGCAGTAGAATGAAATAAGATGCAATTTTTAACAATTATTTAGGAAATATCAACCTTTTACTAACCGAGCACAAGGGCCGTACTGTGGAATATTGGCCTGAGGTCGTAGTCCGTACAAAAAACGACCGGGGGAGGGCCGATATTCCCAAGTACGACTTAAGGAAGCTAGGTTAGTAAGTAGTTTATTATATGACACTCGAGCCATGCTTGTTTTGAATTTGCCGGCTTTCGAAAACAAAAAATACTCAGCTTATGACCGTTTCCATGGAAACGGTCTGTATGGCGAACCCGCGACCAAGAAAGAACCGATCAGAACGCTCGAATTTCCCTCAAGACTGCCTTGCCATATGATAAATAACAAATATTTCACAATATTCTCTTCTGTTCAGTAATAGATCACAGATGAACAGCTACAGCAACATGGAGACTCTTTGGTTTATATAATGTAAACAAACTAACTACAGTCGAAACCTCTCCAGTACGGCCAATTTCCTATGTACCCACAAAATCCTCATGCAATTTGTCTTAAGGTGGCTGAAAACAGTTTCCAGTACTTTCCAAGACGTGGATTTCGATGGGCCATTATTACCACCTTTTATTAGTTGATGCTACAATCATGGTATCAAAAAACTGCCCAATCATTGGTGAACACGCTGGTATTATTTTCGTGACACAATAGGTTACCATAGCAACACTATAACCTGCTAAAAACACCCTTAATTTCAGCTTTAAGCGCTTATAACTCAAAAACGAGCTCGGTGACCCCCATTTTTTATTATCGAATTGTAATCAGCATGGTAAGATGCAACTTTTTGCAAAGTTTAAAAAAATTCTACGAAGGGGGTTCAGAGCCACCTTAAATTTTCGAAAATTTAAGGTGGCTCTGAATCCCCTTCGCAGAATTTTTTTAAACTTTGCAAAAAGTTGCATCTTACCATGCTGATTACAATTCGATAATAAAAAATGGGGGTCACCGAGCTCGTTTTTGAGTTATAAGCGCTTAAAGCTGAAATTAAGGGTGTTTTTAGCAGGTTATAGTGTTGCTATGGTAACCTATTGTGTCACAAAAATAGTACCAATGTGTTCAACAATGATTGGGCAGTTTTTTGATACCATGATTGTAGCATCAACTGATAAAGGGTGGTAATAATGGCCCATCGAAATCGACGTCTTGGAAAGTGCTGGAAACTGTTTTTAGCCACCTTAAAATCCTCTATAATACGAACCATTTCTAAAACGAACAACGTACACTACAGAAAATTCATATAAATTTAACCTCTTTATTGCTTTGATAATTTGATGTATGTACACAAACATTGACTTTGCTTATGACACATCATTCAGCGATACCAATACCAGATGTTAGTTTTTAAAGCTTACATTTTACAAATGCATATACAATACCTTGTGTAATCGGGAATACTGTTGAGACTTACACCATCATATAGTGACCTCCCTAATACGGGCACTTCGCTCTGCCCCTTCGGTGTCCGTATTGGAGAGGTTTGACTGTACACAAAAAAAGTGTGTTTGTTTCGAAATCTTTCAGTATAACTCGAAAGCCGGATCTTTACCCACTTTGACAAGCACGAAAATGGCAATTTGACGTAATCTAGTGTCTATACAAAATGAAGCCAACTGATTGGTTGTTATGCGTTGCAAAGAATTTCGATCGGTTCCGGGTAATTACGCTACTCTCAACAATAACAACAACAACAACAACAACAACTTTTATTCACACTATTCAGGTAGAAGTAAAAAAACAACAGGTATAGAAAACAAAGTTAGGATGGCAACATGGCAATATGGAGCCTCTTTGGTTCAAACTTGAAGTCGAGCATCGCTTGTCGCGGAACAGAAAACTTCAGCGAAAATAGAGTTGAGCTATGAAATCCACATGCAAATTTAGTCAAAATCGTGATGCTAGAAAAATCACGTCAGTTGCGATCAACATCGACAAGTTGGAGGCCATTCGACCCGAGCTTTGAATGAAAGGAGCGTTAAAGATGGTGCAAATTTGTGCTCTCTGTGGTTGGTGATCCTCAAGTGCATTCGATATAGTGTCAGAGACACCTTCTAGCTGCGATACAGTTGGTCGAAAGCTCTAGTGAGATACTTTTCGTACTTCGAGCTAGCTGCTGTGCCCTGAAACAAACAGGAAAATTCGCGTTGGAAAGCAAGGTTGTGTGTTCATTTTAAGTTATTTTGAGATTGAGAAAATCTGAATTCTAAAATAGATTCATCTCAGAGACATTTCGCTTAATGGGTCTGTCATAAATTTCAAGCAAAGCCATGGATTTTTGTATTTAAATGATTTCAAGACCTATTTTGTGTTTCGTTTAGTGTCGCGCTACTGAAACTGTTCGAATATTTTTATCTGAGTTTTCTTCTTTAAAAAACGTACTTTTCTTTCTTATTCCTGCTTCTCGTACCTTTCCACTGGCTCGACAAGACTTTTTTCTACATTTTTCATCGCCCAGTCGAGAAAAATATTGTCGTAATTCTGAAAACGACTCGCCATGGAAAAAATAGGGGAAAATGTATGTAGTAATGATTGACGCCATCCACGCATCTGTCTTCGTATAGATCATAGGTGAGAACAGTCAAAATGCGAGAATAATTTGACTTATTATATAAAGTACGATACAATACTGTACAATTCAATACTAAAAAGGTATTGTGAAAATACATAGAGGATATTGCATGGACGAGAAATTTCGTAACTCTAAGCGACCATGTAACAAACCTTTCTAGCTGAAGCGATATGTTTTCTCATTTCAAAACAAGTGATATTTTCGAAAGAATTGTTCTTTTTTTCCATCTAAAAATTATTCAACCATATACGTGTAACTATTTGAAAATTTCAATGCCCGACGACGACGACAACGACGACAACCACTGAATCGCGCAACTTGGCGACCATAATCCATATAATAGGTAGCCGAGACATCCAGACTGCAGACAGTCGTTCTTAGAGTCTGGAGTTCTTTCGCCCTCTTTCAGTATCATCGCTGTAGTATTTTACCAGCTGATTCTCAGGCATAAGATCGTGGTCGACGGCGTTATTCGTTGTTCACTGTCTAAGAGACAGGAGTCTTAGGACTTTAACTACATGCACAAAGACCTAAGCACAGCGTTTGTTTCGAGCATCATGTTTACAGCACACTAAATATCATCCTGGGGTCACTAGCAACGAAGCTCGCGCT
>JAHPZR010055561.1:5000-10000 GCA_019787425.1 Platygyra sinensis | reverse complement strand
AATAAGAATTTCTCTATATTTCATGGCCCACTGCCCAAGCCGCTGAAATGCCCCTATCCAGGATCCTGCAACGGTGGAATTAGTTCAGAGTGTGAGGTCGGATACCAAGGTACCTTGTGCGCAACTTGTTCTTACAATCACTACCTCCGATTTAACAGATGTCTGGAATGTCCAAGCCAGATTGCTACAGTCATTTCATGTGTTGCACTTATTGCTTTCTTTGCTTTGCTGTTTGTGATGATTCTCTGGGGAGACTCCAGACGCACAAGAAACGATGGTACTCGTACTGTGGCAGATGTCATCATGTCCTGCTCCAAGATCGTGATTGGATTTTATCAAGTTGTTTCTGGCATTTTCTCGGCGTTGGTTGGGGTCCACTGGCCTGTAATCCTCATCTCCATGGAAAAATGGTTGAAGTTCGTTGAAGGAAACATTTTACAGTTTGCACCACTGAGTTGCATTAATCCTTTTCTGCGACTGGACCCATTCATTCAGTTTACTTTTGCCATTGCTATAAATATCCTCGTCGTTTTTCTGATATTACTTTATCTCTTCCTAAAAAAGAGACATATCAACAAGATGGAGATTTCCATCTCCGAAAAAATGAACAAAATCTCAAGCTTGAAAAAGTCTTGCTTTCGAAATATTCTGTTATTTCTTCTTTTGTCTTATCCAATCACAAGTAAAAAGATTATTGACATTCTGCCCTTGCCTGGCGTCTGCGTAACCTTGTGCTTCAACAAAGATGGAAGCGAATGTATTTCTCTTCTGAAGGCTGATTACTCCGTCCGTTGTTTTACCACTCGACATGATATCTTCTGGCGCATTGCCGCTGCCTTTTCTCTGTATCCCGCTGTCTTTCCTTTGTTGCTACTGTTTCCCATTTACAAGTACCGGAAGTGTGATCCTGAGGAAGAAGAACTGGCTTTTGCCTTTAGAGTGTATTTTGAAAATTATAAAGAGGGCTACTGGTTTTGGGAGATTGTGGAGATGTACCGAAAGCTCCTGCTAATCTCGTGTATCCTTCTGTTTGAGTCCGACAGCCGCTCTCAAATTGGTTTTACCGTGATCGCAGCCAGTGTTTCTGGAATTTCGTACACCATCTCCCGTCCAATGAAAGACAAATTCGAAGATCGACTCCAAACGTTTGCGCTTTGGATAATATTCTTCAACGTTTGTCTTGGTGCAATATATTTACAGCCTGACGTCAGCACAAATCAAGGAGAAAATAACTCAATGTTTATCAATGTTGTGTTTGTTGTTCTCAATGGTGCCGTTTTGATATGGTCAATAGGTGAGTCTTCGTGCAAAAAAAATTAAATAAAGTCAATTGAAGTTTAAATAAATTAATCATTAAATTTGATGAAATAGGGTATAAGGTCATCGTTAATTAACTAAGCACTAAGCCATTAGAAGAGTGGCTGAGACAATGTCGTAGTGGATACAGTTACATAAAGGCATAAGAGTTAAAGATGTAGTTCACACTAGCGAAATAACCAAACAAGGGCATGAACATGAAGACATGAGAAGGAAGTCATTTCGTTATGTTTAGAGTGCCCATACTTTGGCCTAATGACATAAATAGAAACATGGCAGCAAAAACTAACTTTTTTCTTATGTCATTATGTCGAGGTTCACCGACATAAGTGAATGTGTTGTGTCTCGTTATGCTGTTATGTAAAGTAGGCCTTCTAGTGCAAAACCTCTCTTCCTTTGGTTACGGATTGATGTAGATTTCACATCACAAACTAGACCTTATTTTCGAAACTAAGTTAAGTTAAAATCGGCAAAACTCCGTCTGGCTGATATTGTTTCTGCCGTATGTGCTACTAATAATGCTCTGCGTTCCGTTTTGAAGTGCATTCCTGGAAAGAAAACGACCCGCGTAGTACGAGTCAAAATCATCGTAATAATGAAATTTGGCCCTCAAAAATGAACTAGCCACAAACCTCCTCAGTGTTCAGAAGAGGCGATTTTTCCAGAACTGTTCCGGTTCTTTACAAGTTTGCCCGGCTGCAGACTCCATGACTAACTTGTATTAACGGGAAGTCAAATCCATAGTTACTCAACAAGAATTTCAAAATCCCATCGATCTTATTATTGCAGAACTAATATCAAAAAGTTTTCTCTACTTTTTCAAGGAGCTAAACTGATATAGGGCTCCTTACCTACCTGTATAAAAGCAGCTACGTGTTTTCACTCTGACGAACGAATAATGAAATCATTTCTAATAGACAAGCAAAATGTAGTAATTTACTCCTAGTGTGAAATAGAAATGTAGTTATGACGCCTTTTATGCATACTAGACTATTAAGTTAAAATACCCAGGAGGAGACCTCGACAATATAATAAGCTCTTAAACTTTAAAACGAGATCTCCTCGCTGATATTTTAATAAATATTTTACATCTGTTCCGCAATAATTCATTACGACGTCCTTTTTTCCGTTTTAAATCCGCCAAATAATGCCTAATCCCTTATTTTTTTTATTTAGGCAGTAATGATAATTAGTTCTACAATTAGTTTTTGTTCCGCTTTACTTTGCAATTTTTAAGTGGCGAAATGAATGAATAAATAAATGAATAAAATAAGATGAAGACGAATATTATAAAAAAAAGGTATTTTCTCCAACTTTCTTCCTTACCTCCTCCAAAGCCATGTTTTGCATCACCGCGAACTTCGTGTTTTATCTCATAAATTGTATAACATTTTTCTGCACAATCGTTTTATCCTTTTTCTGTTCTACAGTGGAACCCCGTTAATCCGTTCAACATGGGCCACCAAAATCCGGGCCATAACTAGTTTTATTGTATATATAGCGAGAATTTTAGGCAATAAACCTTGCAAATAGAATTCTATATGTGCTATATTTCACCGGTGAAAAAAGCGATACGTCCAATCAGGTTTGCGTATAGCGTTCTTCACATGTGAAAAATATAACCAATCACCGTTCATGATAGAATCACTAAGCCAATCAGAGTTAAGCACTCTAATGGCTTCCGAGAAGCGAAGGCTTGAAATTAGCGTCCGCTTGAAGTTTGTGTCTCGATAACATGGCTTCGGTTCCTGTTTTACTTCACTTTCGGAAAAACAGCCATGGAATATATCTAACAAATATCTTGAGCGCTAGAACTTCAGTTTGAGAATCAATAGCCATTCAAGAAACCGAGGAAGCAAATTTAACATCAGAAAGCCAACAACATTCAAGGAGGAACATTCAAATTTAAACAGTACAGTGTAAGTCAACAGAGTCCGAATTTGTCTTTGCACAGCGCGAAACGTCGCCACGACATGATTGAATCTGACAGTAATTATGGACAAACGAAAAGATTTCTCACTATGTATTTACGAATTCTCCCCTATTAAGCTTATATTTAAGCTTGTGTAGGCTCGTTGTACGCCTATATCTGGACAGGAAAGCGGATTTGTTTTTCATTACGCTCGGTCATTCATTACGTTCTCAGCGTTCTGCATGTAAACTTATGGTGCCGGAAAAAAGCTAAAACTGAATGGTTGTGTTTAATTCTCGTTATATATACAATAAACAGATTACAGCATAGAAAGTGCTTTGTACGGATTTTTATTCACTCGTTGCAAAACTTTGAAAACTCACTCGTTCGCTGCGCTCACTCGCTCGTTCAAAGTTTTGCAACTCGTGAATAAAAATCCGTACGTCGCACTTTCTATGAAGTAATCTATTTTGCCTTAATAACGAGATGACCACATGAACAGGGTTGCTTAAGCGGCGGTTTTATGGTATCAGGAGTAGTCGTCTTTAAACGTCTTTAGTGAGTTGGAGGTTCCAAGTAAGGAGAAGGCGCAGCAGCGAAAAGGAGCATTTCGGACAAGACTAATCGTCCCTCTTCATTGAAAACACGAGACTCATTTATATCGTCTCATTTTTTGTCTCACCAGCAAAGGGACTGCTTTATCTGAGGGCAAACTGGAGATCACTATCTTCCTACGCTGTGCGATGTTTTCGCCTAGTCTGTCGTAGATGTCTTGAATACCGTCAGAGAGGGATCAATAACTATCTCATTCAACTAACAGACGAGGAACTGTTCTTTGAGGACTAGAGCTATGTGCCCGGCTCTATGACGGCTTTTTGTTTAACTCTTCATAAAATTTAAATGCCAGGCTTTTGCTTTTTTTTTCTTTTTTTCGTTTATTGTCAGGTTAACGTTAGCTCAACTTTGCAACTAAATAGGTTTATCGTTAATTATCTGTAATAAATTTAGCATGCATGGTAAGGATTTGATTTTTCGCTGTTATTTCTCTTTTTTTGCCTTAAAACCAATCAAATTACTAGCAGACTTTTCGCCTAGTTCTCTTTAGCTAGGCAAACCACCAAGTCTTAAATGTGGAACAAGCATTAAGTTTTATAGAGAAAGTAATGAATATTTTTGTATAATTTTTATGCTGCTTTTCCATTTTTCCTGCAAAAGACAGTACAAATGATTTAAGGAATTGCGCAAAATATCGCATTGATATCGTTCTTAGCAACGGTTTGATTGGCCTTATCCAGGGATGTCTATGTGGATCATCTTCCTACCCCTCACAGTGTTTACTGGAGGACACGTGTCCTACCTTCTGAATGCGTGAGTTACTTGAAATGTTTCACTCCTTGCTCAGAGTGCTCGCTGAAAATTCTCCCTTCTTGCACTTATGAAATTTTAATGCACGCATTATATGTCCAAACTACGCCGGTGAAATTTGATAACGGCGCTACCTTCTAAAAACTCATTAAATGTTTTCCGATTACACCACATTGGAGGAATTTAACAAAGTAACGATCACCGGTCATTTTGGATTTGTGTTTGAGCAGAACACGAGTAGGGATCCGAAATCACATCCTTATCGTGACACCATCGTTCTCGAAATGCTCCAAAATGCTCCCTGTCCACACGAAAACGAAAATCCGTTGTTTTCAATTCGTTTGGTTTGAAGGCCATTTCCGTTCATGTCATGACTGATAGGTTAGTGTGGACGGTAGGCCTAACC
>JAHPZR010055558.1:55000-64479 GCA_019787425.1 Platygyra sinensis | reverse complement strand
CTACCTTTTCTAAATCCGCTATCACATAAAAGCTTTTTGAAAATTATCATATATATTACCTGTTCCCCCAAGTAGCTACGCCGCACAATTGTGATCTCACATTCCAAGCTTTATTAATACATCAGAGTTGAGTTTCTAGATTGAAAACGCAGCTATATAAGTACTCGTCAATTTTTAGCAAAGCAAGGCACATAAAATTACGTGTCCGTGCCATAGTCGAGCTGAATCGTGATTCACTTCCGTGAGAACAGTAGCTATATGAATTTGAATTTTTATAAAAAGTAATTTCTATTTTGTCGACGACAATTATTTTCCCCTTTTATTTAAAAGTATTTATTTTTGTTTCAGATTAGCGCAGTCGGTTATTTTAAACTAAATCGTAATTCAACCTTGTGATGACAGCGGCTAAATGAATTTGGAGTTCTTTAAGAAGTTTATTTTTTCCTACCAAAAAAATTAAATGTTTGTATTGAAAATATTTATTTTTGATTGGGATTAAAAAAGGTGTTAAGGATTTATAAGTTTAGGCTGGCTTCTGCCACTGAACGTGAAAACGTTAGTATGATGATTATTTTATCCCTTCTTGAATGTCCTTTGCCACCTCGAGGTTACTTGCAATAATTTTGAGATTTTGGGGGGTTGCTGCAGCTTTCCATAAAATGTTATTCATCTCAAACTAAACTTCTCAACGTTGTTTGACGCTGCCACTGCAATCAAATCTCGGTACACAGGCTAAGCGAAACTTTTGTCTTTTCTCGAAGAATTCTTCTTTTTAAACACAGTTTTCCATTTTCCTAGACCAACTTTGCAGAATAGTAGCACATTTCCTGCCATCGTTGGTTTAGTTCTTCATCGTGTTAAAATATTCTCTGACCTCTAAGAAAATAATTATTTTCAAAAATTGGATCGGGACTGATGTTTGACGTCATAGGCGACAAAACATCACAGAGAAAGCTACTGCTATGGGCTTGCGCTATGATAATTAGACGTTTTTTGCAATGTTGGCGATGCCAGTCATGTTATATCATCCGGCATGTATCCACAACCTTTGGAAGAAAACCTCTCTTCAATCAGATCTTACGGTATACGTTTGACAAGATTAGCTTAGTCGGAAACCCATGAACACAAATTTAAATTCAACTAGTTAAATTACGTTACAAAAGTATTTATATGAGTTATGTCGTTGTCTTTTTATAGGAGCAGCTCTCGGACGAACAAATCCAAGGTAAATGCAATTCCACTTGCAGAGACAACGGAATGGCGATTGTGATGGTTAATTAAGGCGCACTGGTTTTAATTATATCAGAGGTGCCAGATTGAATATGAAGTCGGGTTGTTCGAAATTAAGCTGATTAAACGTTAACCGAAGTATTAATCTATATTGTCTACAGATGTTTTTCACTGCTTTTCTTGGGTGTTATGTTGTTCCCTATTTTTCCGTGAGATCGTAGATGTCAATCGTTGAGTTCGACGGGCCGCCGTCCTGGTCTCTTGTTGCGAGCGAAACTGGAGAGAGGACAAAATGCCTCTGGGTAGGGGTGATGGAGGGCACGGCGGGTGGAAAATATGGAGAGCCTGAAACAGCTTGACTCTGCCTCGTGTTCAAGGGGAGTGGCCGATTTTTGGCGCCTTCGCTAATCAAATCAATTAACAGTCTCCCTGGAGAAAAAAAAAACCTGTCAAACCAGAGAAATATGATATCGAGTACGTGTTGCTGTGAATTTCGAGACATTTTCAGAGTCTCTAAGTGAACATTGAGTCGAGTGAATGCGGGACAAAAGAACTCTTCCTGACTCCAAAAAAGCTGCAAAGCCCGCAAGTTCAGATACCTGCCGTCTTCGTGACGCTTATTTTAAAATTTCAGTCGGTTATATTTCGGCGGAAAGAACGATTTCATTAACACCTAAAATCTATTTAAGATCCCTAAAAGGACATGGAGTTGGCAAAATTCGTCTAGCAGACCTTTTGAAAATACACCTTGGCGTTGAAGTGGATCCACAAGAAAGAAAATCTTCCCGCGTTTGCGTAAAGTGCGCGAGATTCGCAATGCTGGTACCTTGATCGAGTTTTTCAGGACAGGGGCCCGTTTCTCGAAAGCCCCAGAAACTTTTCGGGCACGTAAAGTCATTTTTAGTTCATCTTCATCTAAAAACGGAGAAGTGTATACGCTTCAAACTTCTTGTATAAAGTGAACCTCTGTTCATATTAAGAATATGTGAATAAAACAGCCCCGTAATCGTAAGGTTCCAGATTTTGCTAAGGCTTTACAGGCCCGAAAAGTTCTCGGGGCTTTCGGGAAACAGGCCCCTGCACCGGATTTCGAAAACACCGCGAAGTGATGAATCACTTTCTGTCACTCGAGTTGTCAACGCTCTGCTCGCTCTGATGAACTTCATTGTCCCTTTGACCAATCAAGTGTTGCCGTTGCTGGGGCAACTAACGCCGTGAACAAGAGACAGAGTGAAGCTGTTACAGTTTCCCTATTTTTCCGCCCCCTCACCCCCATGCTACAAAACCCCACCATCCTTTTTCAGAGCTGTTTTATTCTCTCCCCATTTTCGCTCTCATCAAGAGTCTAAGATAGCGGCCCGTCAAACTTAACAATCGACATCTACAATCTCACGGAAAACTAGTGGACTGTAAACAGTCAAGTTTAGTGTAGTTTTAGATTACTCAAGCTCAAAACTGAAGGAAAAATAACATAAACAAAACCTCACGGATAAGTTTCAAATGTCATAGTTGTCTCCAATTTAGGGTTAGCTTAATCGGGTTTTGAACATCCCGGCCCTGGGTGCACTTTCCTTTGCAGATTTGAACAAGACAACTGACATTCTTAGGAACACATATTTTGCGATGAGTCTTATCTACACTGTTAATGTAAAAACTCTTTTTTACGCCCTGGGATGGGGTTTATTCGGTGAGAAAAATAGGGAAACTGTAACAGCTTCACTCTGTCTCTTGTTCACGGCGTTAGTTGCCCCAGCAACGGCAACACTTGATTGGTCAAAGGGACAATGAAGTTATTTAATTTTAATAACTATTGTTACTCATATATACTCCTCTTCTTCAATGTAATCTAGCCAGAGTTTTATATAATTAGTTTTTTTTTATAAGTTCTGTATAACCTCCACCCACTTATATTGTCCTGTGGTAGCAGCCAACTCGAAAGCTCTGCTCCTTTGGCTGCTACACACTCTTCCCTTTGTTATGTTTAGCTCAATGTATAATCAGCTCTGTTTTTTACTTCTTTTTTATTCTTTATTGTTGTTATATTGTAACTGAATAAGTGTAAATAAATGAACTTGAACTTGAACTTGAACATCAGAGCGAGCAGAGCGTTGACAACTCGAGTGCCAGAAAGTGATTCATCACTTCGCGGTGTTTTCGAAATCCGGTGCAGGGGCCTGTTTCCCGAAAGCCCCGAGAACTTTTCGGGCCTGTAAAGCCTTAGCAAAATCTGGAACCTTACGATTACGGGGCTGTTTTATTCACATATTCTTAATATGAACAGAGGTTCACGTTATACAAGAAGTTTGAAGCGTATACACTTCTCCGTTTTTAGATGAAGATGAACTAAAAATGACTTTACGTGCCCGAAAAGTTTCTGGGGCTTTCGAGAAACGGGCCCCTGTCCTGAAAAACTCGATCAAGGTACCAGCATTGCGAATCTCGCGCACTTTACGCAAACGCGGGAAGATTTTCTTTCTTGTGGATCCACTTCAACACCAAGGTGTATTTTCAAAAGGTCTGCTAGACGAATTTTGCCAACTCCATGTCCTTTTAGGGATCTTAAAAGATTTTAGGTGTTAATGAAATCGTTCTTTCCACCGAAATATAACCGACTGAAATTTTAAAATAAGCGTCACGAAGACGGCAGGTATCTGAACTTGCGGGCTTTGCAGCTTTTTTGGAGTCAGGAAGAGTTCTTTTGTCCCGCATTCACTCGACTCAATGTTCACTTAGAGACTCTGAAAATGTCTCGAAATTCACAGCAACACGTACTCGATATCATATTTCTCTGGTTTGACAGGTTTTTTTTTTCTCCAGGAGACTGTTAATTGATTTGATTAGCGAAGGCGCCAAAAATCGGCCACTCCCCTTGAACACGAGGCAGAGTCAAGCTGTTTCAGGCTCTCCATATTTTCCACCAGCCGTGCCCTCCATCACCCCTACCCAGAGGCATTTTGTCCCCTCTCCAGTTTCGCTCGCAACAAGAGACCAGGACGGCGGCCCGTCGAACTCAACGATTGACATCTACGATCTCACGGAAAAATAGGGAACAACATAACACCCAAGAAAAGCAGTGAAAAACATCTGTAGACAATATAGATTAATACTTCGGTTAACGTTGAATCAGCTTAATTTCGAACAACCCGACTTCATATTCAATCTGGCACCTCTGATATAATTAAAACCAGTGCGCCTTAATTAACCATCACAATCGCCATTCCGTTGTCTCTGCAAGTGGAATTGCATTTACCTTGGATTTGTTCGTCCGAGAGCTGCTCCTATAAAAAGACAACGACATAACTCATATAAATACTTTTGTAACGTAATTTAACTAGTTGAATTTAAATTTGTGTTCATGGGTTTCCGACTAAGCTAATCTTGTCAAAAGTATACCGTAAGATCCAAGAGACTATGAGGGTGAGAGAACATATCCCCCATACATGGGCCTCTTCCAATGATAATCTTTTTCAAGCTAATTTTAGCGCGTGGCCAGACTGCGAGGCTATTTTAGGAAAGACACCTGATTGGCCAATTTAAATGACATAATATCATTGCGGTTAATTTTAGCAGCTGATCAAACAAAAACCTTTCGCCGGGATTTTCGAAGCGCATTTCGTAAGGTCAGAGGAAGAATAATTCTCCGGCGCTTTGAAAGAACTTTCAAAAGAGATATTTTTCTCGCTTTAGGCCGCTCGGTACTTTTCTAGAAACGACTTGACAGCGTGTTAAGAATGCAATTCTTGTTAGCAGCGCCTAATGTGAAACAGTTATGCAGAGGGCTAGACTGACAAGACTAATTTCCGGAGTAAACCCAGGATAAACATATAGAAGATAATTTTCCTGCCAAGCACTTTCAGAAGGCTTTCCAAATAGGTCTCTCTCGATCAAAAACGATATGGTTGTTCTAGAGAAGCACTTTTTTCGTCCAGACACCCAAACTCTGGTAAATATTACGCAGCAATTTCGAAATTAAATATGCAAAAATTTGCATCAGGATTTTCGGAGCGAATATTCTAACAAACGGGAAACAAGTATTTAGCTGCCCTGCGCTTTGAATAACCTTTCGAAAGAGAGGTTTTTTGATTTAATCCCTTCAGTACTTTTCGAGAAACGACTTTCGTGCGTGTTTATATTGGAATACAATTCTTGTCAGCAGCCACAGCATGGCGCGTCTTGGGAATCATGTTATGCAGAGAAATGACTTTATTTTCTGGACTTTATTTTCGAAGTAAACTTGGGTTAAACACATCGAATATAATATTCCTGCCTGGCGCTTTGGAGACAGTCCTCTTCAAAGAGACCGTTCTTGATCCAAACTTTGCAGTAAGTCCGGTAAATCATATTACACAGCACTTCCGAAATTTAATATACAAACATTTGCACCGGTTTTTTTGGAGCGAAAGTTCTAGCAAACGCAAAACAAATATTTTAGCTGTCTTGCGCTGTAAAATGCCTTTCGAAAGAGATGCTTTTCGCTTCAATCCGTTCGGCACTTTCCGAGAAACGACTTTCAAACAGGTTAGAAATTCGAGTCTTGGCACTTTATGTTAATCATTCATCATTCATGCAGGGAAATGACACGAATTCTATTTTACGGCTTTGGAGAAGCACGTATAATTTTCCTGTCCAGCTCTGAAAATGATTTCAAATGCTAACAGTGCGGCAATTTAAAACATTTTTTTTTCTCTTAACCCGCTAAATTTTCAATTTCTTATTCAGATGGACACGACCTGATAACCGTTGGCCATTGCTTGCGTGATCATGGTAGCGAGACTAAAAATAACTTTAACAGCGTGACGCGAAGCTTAAAATAGATTGAAAAAGATTATCATAGGGCACGGGGATGTGTTCTCTCACCTGATAGTCTCTTGGTGAGATCTGATTCAAGAGAGGTTTTCTTCCAAAGGTTGTGGATACATGCCGGATGATATAACATGACTGGCATCGCCAACATTGCAAAAAACGTCTAATTATCATAGCGCAAGCCCATAGCACTAGCTTTCTCTGTGATGTTTTGTCGCCTATGACGTCAAACATCAGTCCGCCACACTGGATCCAATTTTTGAAAATAATTATTTTCTTAGAGGTCAGAGAATATTTTAACACGATGAAGAACTAAACCAACGATGGCAGGAAATGTGCTACTATTCTGCAAAGTTGGTCTAGGAAAATGGAAAACTGTGTTTAAAAAGAAGAATTCTTCGAGAAAAGACAAAAGTTTCGCTTAGCCTGTGTACCGAGATTTGATTGCAGTGGCAGCGTCAAATAACGTTGAGAAGTTTAGTTTGAGATGAATAACATTTTATGGAAAGCTGCAGCAACCCCCCAAAAATCTCAAAATTATTGCAAGTAACCTCGAGGTGGCAAAGGACATTCAAGAAGGGATAAAATAATCATCATACTAACGTTTTCACGTTCAGTGGCAGAAGCCGGCCTAAACTTATAAATCCTTAACATCTTTTTTAATCCCAATCAAAAATAAATATTTTCAATACAAACATTTAATTTTTTTGGTAAGGAAAAAATAAACTTCTTAAAGAACTCCAAATTCATTTAGCCGCTGTCATCACAGGGTTGAATTACGATTTAGTTTAAAATAACCGACTGCGCTAATCTGAAACAAAAATAAATACTTTTAATAAAAGGGGAAAATAATTGTCGTCGACAAAATAGAAATCACTTTTTATAAAAATTCAAATTCATATAGCTACTGTTCTCACGGAAGTGAATCACGATTCAGCTCGACTATGGCACGGACACGTAATTTTATGTGCCTTGCTTTGCTAAAAATTGACGAGTAATTATATAGCTGCGTTTTCAATCTAGAAACTCAACTCTGATGTATTAATAAAGCTTGGAATGTGAGATCACAATTGTGCGGCGTAGCTACTTGGGCCAACAAGTAATATATATGATAATTTTCAAAAAGCTTTTATGTGATAGCGGATTTAGAAAAGGTAGTGACACTCTCAATGAACAAAAAAGTCTTCTTCCCGGTAATTACACTTTTTGCTTTGCATAATAAACAGCGAATTGCCAGAAAATGGATTTAGAATTTTCAAGACTCATTACTTGTTAAAAGTTTCAGTTAGGTGGAAAATTCGAAAGACATATCTTAAAATGCACTTGGAGGTTTCATCAGTGTATCATGCAAGTTAAAACAAAGGAAATTATATGACCGTTGTCTGACCTAATTAGCATAGCTTTTTACGATCTTATTTCTTGATTTTCTCGTGGGTTTTAGTTTCTAGTGAGAACATACGTTTAACCAAACATTCAATCACCAAGATATTTGTCAAAAATACTGAAAATTATTTTCGGTATTTAGAAATGTGCTTAAACACGGTTTTTCCTTCTTGATATAAAACATGAAAACTCAATAATGATGTATGTCTTTAATCTCAAAACTCATCTGCTTGCTTTCATATCATTTTATATAACGAGGAAAAGAAAAAAAATTGTGATAATAACTGCAATAATAATCCCACACGAAAAGTTTAGCCAGAAAGTTACGTGCGTGATTCGCAGTGCAATTTTTTGGAAATGATCTCACTCTCATTCTTGAAAACGTGACCAGCTGCTCATAAAACTAATGAGAACAAACTTTGCCGTAATCTGCGTTCGATTTTATATATACATATAATCTTGAACAAACGAAAAACCTATCAATTACTGAGAAATAATTAAAGTTGAGGCCATTTTCTCAGTAAATTAAGTGAAATTTCAAATTTTTAATTGGTCATGTGTTAAGATCCCTTATAATTCAACGGGAAAACAACACGAAAGGCATAAATTAAAACATAAAGGTGTATGAATTGAATATATTAATCAAAATATATATCTAAAAGATGTATCTATATTTCTTTAATAATTCCAGTTATAATTTATGGTCATAGGGAAGAAATATGAATCTAATAATAAATATGATTTATGATCTGTAGCTTCTAGTTTACTTGACGACTATTAAAACGGAGATAAAGCGGTCGTGGACGATACAGGCCAGGTCTACGTTTTGACAACTTACGTACTTGTATTTTACTAAAAAGAAGGTAATTCTTACTTGACAAGATGAGTAAAAGATGGAAAGTTTTAACCGAGAGTTCATTATACTTTGATGTTGATTAGGAATGATTTTGAGTGGAAAGAAATAGAACGTTAATAATTCGTTGTGTGCCACTGATCATTTTAGAATCGCTTGTTCGTTTTTCTTTTGTTTTAAAATTAAAATAAATTCAAATCGAGTTGATTTTAAACTACACGGAATGTAATTATTACTTATTATGATGAAGAAAACAACTCAGTATACGCACCATTTGGTCGGTATATGCACAAATTGATAACACAACGGCAATATGATGTTGCAGTAAAACGAAGTGTTGCCTACAAGGTATTTACCGCCTGTAGTCTATTTCCAAATGCATATGCATGATATATTCCTCGAAGAGCCCAGCGACAAGTGTTTATTTATCATGTGTGATATGTACCATATGCAGTATTATTTGCATAATCGGACTAAGAATGCATTATTGTTGTTAAACAAGAGTTTGACGTATTCACTTCCAAATTTTGGAAATGAAGCCTGTTTTTAAAGTTAAAAGTGTTTCTCCTCTTATTTAGAGCTTTCTCCTCCAATCAGTAGTTCGGTTCTTATCGCTTTAAATTAAAGCAAATATGGTCAATTAACTTCATGAAACCTACGCGCAAGGAATCACGGTAGTTGTATTTATCCAATCGAATGTCCAGTCCAAGATTATGAATGCAACAATCGGAAATTGTTGAAAATGAAAGACTTAATTGTCCCTCAGGAAAAAAAAAATTCTTCCAAGGAAAATTGTCATAACTATGGGAAAGCGAGAAGACTGGGAATGGAAGAGAGACGAATTGCGACTCCACAGCTTGCGACATGATACTCGCTACTGAGATATAGTAATGGAAAATTTAAGCTGTAACTAGAAATTCATGAAGTAAAGTTAAAACCTCATAGGATAAGGTTGCCTCAATACAGCTGCTTCCTCTTTGCATTATGGACTGGTAATGGGCAAAATTCTGACTTGTGTTCAATTATCGTCCGTATCATTCTGTTTAACAAATAAAGAAGCCTCGACTGTGCTCTGTTCTGTTGTAAAGCACTTAGGAAGCGGTAGAGCACGACAGAAGTGTAGGGGAAAACACAAGACGCAGTCGAGTGTTTTTCCCCACTTCTAGAGTGCTCTACCGCTTCCTAACTGCTTTACAACAGAACAGAGCAC